>JBAGKO010000011.1:1233123-1250828 GCA_037177275.1 Acacia concinna
CTTAATGCAATTGCTTGAGGTTTTTAATTTGACTTGATGAAAATTTACTCCCAAATTATTTTAGGAAGCTAGGAAAGTCACCATTTCACTACCAAAACTCATTTCATTTTATAATCCATTTTAACCAATTTATTTCTTTATTATTTTCTGAAAAAAAAAAAGCAAAATCCAAAAAGATTAGAATTAGTTTTATTTATTTATTTTCTTTTATGCATTTTAATTTAAGAAAGAAAACCATTTTCAAACCTCCTTTCTATCCATGTTTTTAACACTTAGTTTAACTTAGGGAAGTTAAAATAAAAGGCTCATTGATAAGAAAACGATCCCGAATTAATTGCATTATACTGCATTTTAATTCGTGGTAAAAATTTTGTATTTGACCCCGAGACGACTAAGGTCCTGTCAAATCAACGTCCCGTGCACCTATATAAAATCTGAAGTATTTATAGTACTTAATTTGTGAAGAATATAATTTATAATAGATCTTATAATTTGTATTTAACACTGATTATTTGAACTGATTAAAAAAATGCTAAAACAGACCCAGAAAAAAAAGCCATAAACCCATTAATAACAGCAATGGAAGGCACGTTTTTGAAATATTCGACCTTTATCAATAACTTTAAATAAAAGCACAATACTTTGATTGATGGGAAAATTTCAGAAAACTACTATTTAAATTTTAAAAACCCTAAAAAGTCTGTTGAATTTAAAAAATGACAGATTTTTACCTGGTACCAAACTAGTTTTTTAAAATTCAGATAAAAGATCATGAGTATTGTTATTTCCGTTACGATTCTAGTTATTTCCCTTATAAATTATGTCAAAACACACCAATATCGAATTTTGTTATTTCTGTTACAATTCTAATTATTTTCTTTACGAATTATGTCAAAACGAGTTTTGTTATTTCTATTACGATTCTAGTTATTTCTTTTACGAATTACGCCAAAACACACCAGCATTGAGTTTTGTTATTTCCGTTACTAGTTTTATTATTTACGTTATGAATTTTGTCATTTTTGAATTTTTAAAAACCCAAATTGATATCAAGTAGGAATCTATAATTTTCTAAATTCAACAGAGTTTTTAAGGTTTCTGGAATTTAAATGATATTTTTCTGAAATTTTCCCTAAAATTGCCTTTTGCTTTTGGGGCTTATATATAATGGCGAACACAAAATTCCTGTACTGGATGTTGACAGCCACATGAATTGTGAAGGCATATATCTCCGGCCTATTCACATGGCCGCCAGATGACCTTCATATTCTTTTCTCTTTTTCTGCCTCTACCACTTTTCCTGTGCAGTAATTACCAATTAGAATAGATTGCTCACAATTACCTCAAACATGAACCTCCCTTTTAGCTCTTAATTCACTTTTTCTCCTGTTAAAGCAAAAAGGCTCATAACTTTCTCCATGCATTAATAAACATTATTCATGAACATCGGAAACTTTCTTCATGGAATCCTTCAGCATAGAAAGAGGGAATCAGAGTTCTCTTCTGCATGTTTTGTGCATTGACCAAGAAGATCACCCATTATATATATTATATATTGACACTCAACCGTAACGTTCCAGGATAGGATAGTTTTCTTTGGTTTTGACTTGTTAATTCTTTATTCTAATTTCTGTTACCGTATCTGTATTAGCTTACTTGGTCATACAAACGGCATTTGTAGGCCGGACATGGATGTTAAAGGACGCAATCAGCTAATAAAATAGAATCCAAAAAATCAATAAATTACGAAGAAAATGAAGACATTGTCGGCCAGCATGGTGCTATTTAGTGTCACATTCCCGACCAGTTTCATTTTCATATCCAGTTAATTGCTGGGCAACAAGAAAAAAAGAAATTCTTGCCATGCTGTTCAAGGGCAACACTCCATTTCCAAGGCTATATCTTCTCACTGCACGAATGTCTAATTATACATGAGCACATATTGTGATTTTCTTATGAGTGTTCCATACGAAATGCTATAGAAGTAAAAAAAAATTTGGAGCCTTCTGAACCACTTCATAAAGGTCCAATCCTCCACCGATCAGTGCACCATACGCAAGTGGTATGCCAGGCTTAGTTATCACCCATAGATGTCTGCTTTGAATCCTTTTTTATATTTTCAAAGAAATAGAAATGGAAATGACCTCATCCCCAATAAAGACATCATTGACTAATGAATATTCCAATTAAAATTATTCACAAAGAGAGTAAAAAAGGCTATCATCATGACCCCCATAAGACTGTTCCCACCCCTATATATGCCACGCATAAGCTTAGCCCACCATCAAAGCAAAAGAGATAAAGTATAAGCTGTTGACGGCAGAGAAAGTCATGGCTGTAAGAGATGATGGGGCTGATCTGAGAGGAGCTATCCCCTTGAAGCAGCACTTTGTGCTGGTACATGGCATAGGAGGAGGAAGCTGGTGCTGGTACAAAATCCGGTGCCTAATGGAGAACTCCGGCTACAAAGTTTCGTGTGTAGACCTCAAAAGTTCTGGGATTGATCGATCCGATGCTGATTCTGTTCTTTCTTTTGATGATTACAACAAACCTCTAATGGATTTCATGTCTGCTCTGGCTGAAAATGAACAGGTTCTCCCTTGTCTCCCACATCCCATCTCTCTATCTGTCTCTTTCTTCAGGATAAATGAGAATAAACATGCAAGACAAAATACTTCTGTGTAACTTTTAGGTGCTTGCTATCAGGTTCTCCAATAGAAACAAGACAAGTTGATATTATTTTACAGTTGGATAACTATTTCCAAGAATTTTCATCACAGGTCATGCACTTCATTAAGAATTTGATAACACATACTCAACGAACTTTATCTAAATCTCATCCATATGTAAACTATAGAGGCTAGGTTTCACTTTCGACACCATATCGGTGATGTCCTACAGGTGATACTGGTAGGACATAGCGCAGGAGGGTTGAGTATTACACAAGCCAGTTACAAGTTTCCAAAGAAGATCCGTTTGGCAGTCTATGTTGCAGCAACCATGCTCAAGTTGGGATTCAGGACAGATGAAGATCTCAAAGACGTGAGTAATTTTCATTAAATCTGTTGTCACAATAGCTTCAACTTTGAATGTCTCCATATAAATTATTTTATTAAAGATTGAATTCAATATTTCATGCATGGCTTCATTTTAGGCTTAACAAGAATAAATATTTGCACACAGGGTGAGTGGGTAATAGGATTGCCAAGTTTATGGTGAGTGACCATAATCTTACTTGGGGGTGACTGGTGAGTGTATAATATGGTAATGCATATTGGCTACCATTGATGATGCATATTGTCTTCGTTTTCAAGTTATCCAGCAAGGATAAGTTGATAGCTTGTTACAATAATTGGTTTATCACTGTCTTCACTGTTTCTAAGGCCCACCACCATTATGCATTCGCCTACTCTATTACATGTTTTGCGAGAATAGTTCGATACACAAACAAATTAGCAGCAATGGAGGAAATTTGAGTAGAAAAGGAAAATTTAGGAAAACAGATAGGGATGCCTCTTTTCTCTGTTTTTCCGACAAATTCTTATTTTTTAGCGGTCCACTTAGTTTGATTGCATTGAGGTTTATTATTTCTTACCTTTTTATCACTGAGGTGAAGTAGATTCCCCCCATCCCCCAAACACCAACAAAAAAAAAACCTAATAACCCAAACAGAGAAAACGAAGCGCAAAACTTTCCAACCCGTTTTATTAAGAGGCTCGAATGTGCACGAGCAAATCGACTTCGCCTCACTCATAATCATAATGACCTCTTTCAATTCATTAAATTTCCCTCCGAAGCATTCCTATCAATAAGTTTATGCCGCTGAACCCCACAGGATCACAACACAGCAATCTTTGTGTATTAATCATGACAAACATCTTCCATATCCATGTTGTCTCGTTTGGATACAAGAGGGTCAAATCTCTTGCCTTTTCCCTTCCTTTTAACTTGAACGGGTGTCATCCGACAGCCCTGTTCCATAGTTTTACCTTTTTCACTCTGTCATTATTAGATATTAGTAAATTATAACTCTGTCCAATCATCAAGGTATCTCCAATGATTGATCAAGAACGACTAATTAGTCAGCTTGCTTTCTATGTTATGCGTGTTGCTAACTTTTCTGTGCCTTTAATTATAATGAAAAAGAGTTTGTGATCTGTGTGGAACAGGGAGTGCCAGACTTATCAGAGTTTGGGGATGTGTACGAGTTTGGATTTGGAGCGGGACGGGATAAGCCTCCAACCAGCGCTTTGGTCAAGAAAGAATTTCAACGCAAAATCATCTACCCTTTAAGTCCTTATGAGGTATAGTAACAGTTCTCCCTGGAAAAGTCGAAGAAAAGAAGGATTAAGAAATGCATGCCAACTCCATAAAACTGGTGGTAGGGACAACTATCATCCACATGACAAATGACTCAATTTCAACTGGCCACAAGTAGGACCATTTCTGACAAGCATCTAAGCTATCTGTTGGTCTAGGTAAAAAGAAGAGGAGGCTGCATTTTATGATTGAAAAAGAAAAGCCAACAAAAAGCTAGTAGAACAAGTGGGCTAGGTTTCAAAATTTTTTTCAAGCATCGTGATTAATAATAATTTTTTTTTTCATAAAGACGGAGTCTTCCAAAGAAAATAATAAAAAAAAGGCCAGAATGTTACCGAAAAAGCAAGCAAGGGTAGCAAATAATCCAGGAAGTCGTAGTAATTTAGTAATTTACAGAAGCGGAAAAGCTAGAGGAACAAGCCGGTATGATTGGAATAAAAACAATCTGAAAAAAGCGAGTAAACTAGGAAGATAGGTCTGTTCTAACCAGGGCAAATAAATGTTGGTTGGGGCGCAGGATTCGACGTTAGCGGCAATGCTATTGAGGCCAGGGCCAATTCAGGCATTGACGAGCGCGAGATTCACAGAGGAGAAGGAGGGTGAAGTGGAGAAGGTACCGCGAGTGTTCATAAAGACAAGGCAAGACAAGGTAGTGAAGCCAGAGCAACAGGACGCCATGATCAAGAGGTGGCCGCCGTCCACCGTCTACGAAGTAGACACTGACCATAGCCCCTTCTTCTCCGCTCCTTTCCTCCTCCTTGGCATCCTTGTTAAAGCTGCTGCCTTTGACGGAGCATCTGCCTGCCCCTAGCTCAATTTTTTTTAAGGAAAAAAAAGATCTTCTTTTAAGCATATTTATTTTGCATCTAGTTTTATATTGAACTTTTTTTTTAATGAAGCATTTTGTTATGTACGCCTAATAAAATCTTAATACCATTTTAAGATAATGTAGTGCAAATTGGCATTCAGTATTCACTCAACCAACACATATAAATACACACACTATTTGTAAGATAATGATTGTGATATTACTTAATTTTTTTAGCAACTTATTCCACACACCAAACTGTCCTGTGTATCATCGTTTATTATGTTTTAATCAAGGAAAAAAAAAACACAGACATGCCAATTCAACCTAGTGATCTATTTCAGTCAAGTGGCTGAAGAAGGCCAAGGTTGTCAACTCGATCGGTTTTGAGTTGATTAGGCCAAACATAATTAAAAATATATAATGAGAGCCATCATAATTGTTACTAATATATTTGAATCAATTTTTTAAAAGATTTCTATTTTATTTATAAAAATTTAAAATATATATTAATATATTGACAATTTTTTTTATTATTATCATTTAAAATTTCTTTTAGTGTTATATGTTTATTTAATTTTTATGTCTATATGTAGTCTAATTTTGTTATTGTCGATTAAATTGTAATATTTTAATATAGCTGATCCAACCTCTATTTAAACCCTAAATCCATGCTTCAACTAATTCATTGTCAGGTTCCATTTTTTGTTTCTATGTAGAATAATGTTTTAAAATCTTTTTTTTTTTAGTGCAAAGGGCAGGGATCGTTCCTTGGTTACGGTGACACATAGGCCACACTTCATACACTTGGTCTGGAGGCCGTTTGCATGTTCTAAACTCTTTTGAAGAATAAAATTAAGGGAGATTTATTTTGAATTTTTTGATTTGACTTTACGTAACGCAAAAGATATACAGTTGCGTACGCTGTGTGCCCTTTTGATTTGCGTTATTGCTACAGAAACCGCAGTGACCCCAACTTCACCCAAAAACAAGTATCAAATAGAAATACATTAGAAGGGATGATGGGCTTCTCCGACTCAATAAATAACAACGGGTTGGGTCCATGTCTTCGATCAGAACACGTTACGTAATTCGATCGCGTAACATCTAATCTTTCCATTTCCATCGTACAAGTTGAAGTTATTCTGGATTGGCGCGCACCACATATGCCGCGAAAAGCAACCGTTTTTATATATCTACACTCCTATATATATGTGTGTGTGTGTGTATTTTAAAATATATGCACATATATATATATATATATTCTGCTATATAAAGGCCGCGCGTAACCGTTTTGTTTTCCAGATGTCCCCAACATTCCTCCTTCTCGCCTTTCCTGAATTCTCCTCAACGTCAGTAATTCACCACTTTTCAGTTATTTCTTTCATTTTTTCTTTTTCTGCCTCTGCCTCAGACCGTTTCTATTTCGTGCTTGATTTCTTCTGTTTATATTTTGGGATCTAGGCCTGCCTGTCTTGTATTATATTTATATTTGTGTAATTCGTGTTCGAGTGAATACCACTATGTAGTTATACACGAGACTTGTTCTTTGTTAAATCTTTTGCTTGACTTCGGCAGGAAAAAAAATTAAAAAAACAATTCTTGACCATCTTATGCTTGTTAGTTATATATGATCTTCAGGTGCTCGATTATGGTTGCTGGTCTTTGTTTTAGATAGGGCGGTGCCAGCTTGTTTACAATCACAACCCTTCAAGATAGTATTTTTAAATTCTTTTAGTTAGTTTATTATCTGAGCTCGAGTCTTTTGTTGAAAGACTGACGTTTTTTTATCTGATATCAATGGTTTCCTTTATGAGAAAACATGCTATCTGTTTGTAGTCCCCCACTCTTCTCCTTTTAGTATTTTTCATTTTCCTTCAGCTTGAATTTGCATTCATTGGGTGTATCCTATCTTCTTGATTTCCCACCGTCCTGTCATACAGACTGGAAAAATAACGATTCTCAGCACTGGAAAGCTGATCTTGATGTATTTAACAAGTACTGCCACATCCGCCGTTTCCTTTAAGCAGGGAAACAAAAACAATTTCTTTTTTCTGGATTTTGGTTTGCTTGCTACCAAGTGTTCGAGGAGCCCCTGAGGTATACGCCAACTTCCAATCTTTCAGGGGCATTGCTATCTGTCCATCTCTTCCACTCTTCAATCTTCTGGAGAGACACATATATTGTACTGTCATTCAAATCCTGTTAAAAAATCATGGCTTCCTCGCAATTATCTGCCTCTAACGGGAATTGTTTGCAGAAGCCTTTCTTGAAGCAGTTGCTTCTTCCAAGTGAATCAACTGATGTTTTGCCTTCTGGTTATGATGAGGTCGATTTTTATGATGTGTTTGGTTCGGCTCCTATTCAACCGTCAAAAGAATTCAATTGTGAGAAACCTAGAAACTTGGTGGCAGCACCAAATCCTGATGAAAATATACACAACAATCCAAATGCCATTCACGACCGATCCCATTCTTTTGTGGGGCCCGCATCATGTCTCAGTCAATCCTTAAACCTTACTAGAATCAGCTTACTTGATGAGGACGAGGATGCAGCGGAACTGGCGGAGGAGGCCTGTAGAGAAACACACACAGAATTTAAGGAAGATAAGCCTAACAAACAATTTAATAATGCCAATTTGAAACATCAAAGTGTTGGACTCCAAGATTTTGAAGTCCTTAAAGTTGTTGGGCAAGGTGCATTTGGGAAGGTGTACCAGGTGAGGAGGAGAGGGACATCTGATTTTTATGCAATGAAGGCAATGCGGAAGGACAAGATCATGCAGAAAGATCACGCTGGATATGTGATATCTGAGAGGGATATATTGGCAAAAGTTTATCACCCTTTCATTGTGCGACTTAGATACTCATTCCAGGTAACAATACATTAATTGGCTATATATTACCCTACCAATTCAGATTTTTTATATACAAGTGTGGGACAAAAGCATAGCACCGTCATATACTCACATTTGCAGAATTATAACCTGTTTTTTTAAGTCTTGTAGACAAAGTATAGGTTGTACCTTGTGCTTGATTTTGTGAATGGCGGTCACCTTTTCTTTCAGCTGTATCGCCAAGGCTTATTCAGGTGTGTTAATATAGCAACTTTGTGAACTACGTATGTCGAAAATCTAGCACATAGCCACCTTACTCCTACATATTTCACTTCTTCCAGGGAGGACTTGGCTCGCTTTTATGCTGCAGAGATTGTTTCAGCTGTCTCTCATCTTCATGCAAATGGCATAACGCACAGGGATCTTAAACCTGAAAATATTCTGCTTGACGCACATGGCCATGTATGATCACATAAACCTCTCCTTGCATTTGTCTCGCTTGTGCACTTTCGCCTTTTGCTTCTAAAGTACTTGAACCCGAAAATAATATTGCATTGCGTGCCAGGTAATTTTGACGGATTTTGGCCTAGCTAGGCAATTCTCTGAGAATGCGAGGTCAAATTCTCTGTGTGGAACTTTAGAATATATGGCCCCTGAAATTATTTTGGGGAAAGGACATGGTAAGGGAGCTGATTGGTGGAGCGTTGGAATTCTAATTTTTGAAATGTTGACAGGGAAGGTTAGTTTTTCTGTATTGTGTTTTATATCTTTTACCCTTGTAGGTTGGTGGTATTGCAGTTTTGTTCCCTTTTCCATTTGACATAAGCTAATAGCTATATAGGTGCTTGCATCATGATACCTAATTTGTGGTTTCAGTGATTTCGTTATGAAAGATGGTTTTGCTTTTAATTTTTGCAACCTTATTTCCTTAAACTTCACTTCCTTGTTTTCTCTAATTACAGCCTCCCTTTTCTGGTGGAAATAGACAGAAGATCCAGCAAAAGATAATAAGGGACAAGGTCAAGCTTCCGGCGTTTTTGTCTAGTGAGGCCCATTCACTGTTAAAAGGGGTAATTCAGCTTCATCCCACTTTATGTTAGAATTTTGATATACCCTCACAAAAACGCTCAAGATTGTTAAATCAAAAGATAAATTGAATGATAGAGTTTCTTCTTCAGTTGTTGCAGAAAGAAGCCGGCAGACGCATTGGCAGTGGACCAAGTGGTAGCGAGATGATTAAGAGCCACAAGTGGTTTAAGTCAATTACTTGGAAGAAATTAGAAGCTCGTGAAATTAGGCCCAGCTTTGTCCCAGAAGTTGATGGGAATCATTGTGTTGCTAACTTTGATGATCTGTGGACTAATATGCCTTTGCTGGATTCTCCTGTTGTCACTCCCAAATGCAATGACAACCCGTTCAACGGTTTCGATTGGGCATTCTAGCTCCTTTTCTGGACAAAGCTGTCTTATTGTTATTGTGACGGACCAATAGATTCTAAGATATTTGATGTTTACATCCTACCTGCACTGTGGTGGGCATTTCTTCTTGTACAATGAATTATTATTTTCAGATTTGTTTTTCCATCAGTTTGTGGTGAGAAGCTCTATTTCCTCCTCTCTGGGCAGGGGAAGGATGTTATTGGATGCCCAGATTCAATGTTCACGAAGTGTCTGTAGTAAGGAAGCAATTAAAATTTAGATACATAAATTAACACAGAAAAGGTTATGGTGAAAGCTTTCAAAGACAAACATTATTATATTTTTCTTCCATTACAGCAAGAAACGAAGAACTTTATGCAACACGCAACAACATATATAGAAGTACATGCTACAATACAAGAACAAGCATGATTTATTTGGTTCTTCCTGAACAGCTATAGCACATAGGAAGATCTTTATTTGATGTGCCTGGCTAGGATGTGCCAAGATATTAGTGTAACAAGTACCGTTTTTCTTGGTTCTTCCTCTTATTATATTCAAGATGGTTTTCAGGATTGGGACTGCATACAAAAGAATCAAACACTTGTGGTCTCAAATGGAGGTTTATCAACACTTTTGCTTCTTGCTTCCCCTTCCTCATCTGCTTTGTCATGTGCATCATTTACAGAATGATTTCCCTCTTGTTCCTCGTCCTCTTCTGAGATATCTTCCAGCGATCGGCCTTTTGTTTCTGAAATCAAGAAGGTGCAAAAGAATCCAGCCATGTTGACAACCGAAAGTGCCATAATTACCCTTCGAGTGGTTCTTGCTGAGTTATCACTTGTATAGCTTTGCACCACAAAGGCGCCGATGATGGCTCCTGCTTTTCCTGCAGCTGCCGATATTCCGTGGCATGTTGAACGGAACCGAGCTGGGAATAACTCTGCAGGCACTATAAATGTTGTGCTATTGGGGCCAAAGTTAGCAAAGAAGAGAGTAAGACCAAAAAGTAGGGCAAACATTTTGGGATTGCCATTACAATACTCGAGTTCGTTGTTCCCTTGTTGACAATCACTTTCCCCCCTGATTTTTTCGTAATTATACCCAAGGATCAGCATAAAAATAGACATCATAAGGAAGCCTCCGAGCTGGATTATGCACCTTCCAATTTTGTCAATAAAAAACACTGTGAACCAGTATCCAGGAACAGTGGCAAACAAGGCTACCACAAACATGGCTCTGGAGATTTGAAACACCTCTTCTATGGCACTCATGGTTGATGCCTTGTGCACAAGCCCACTGGTTGATAACAAATCTTTCTGTGCAAGTTGAAGACTATAGAATGCAATATCCAGCAAGAACCATGTGCTAGTAGTCCCAAGAAGGTGATGTCCATGCCTCTCAAGAAACTTCGAGGAAAGGAATCCATAGGAGGATGTTGGGTTTACAACGGACCTCAAATTTGAATCTTCTACAGGTATGTCCGTTTGAAGAACTTTAGCCATATCCAAAGCGGCCTTCCTGTGATCACCTTCCACCAGTGCAGTGTACCTAGCAGTTTCTGGCATTTTGAGTCTCCAGTAAAAGGTTAGAGCTGCCGGGATCGCCCCAAACATGAGCACAATTCGCCAAACAAGATCACCCTCCGGTTGAGTGGACATTATGGGATCTTTTTTAAAAATAGCGGCAGGGTAGGCTGCTAAGAACAATTTCGAGACAGCCATGGCCACAACTCCAGCAAACAATATTCCCACCCCTTGCATTGCAAAAACAGCAGCAACAAAGCCCCCTCGAGTTTTCTGATTGGCATATTCAGACATTATAACTGCTGATAATGGGTAATCTCCTCCAATTCCAAATCCCAACCAAAACCTAAAGAAGCAAAGAGTAGTGATCACACTTTTTGAAGTGGATCCAAATGAAAGCCCTGAGCACAAGGCACATCCTACCATTGTGACAAGAGTGATCCCGTACACTTTTTTTCGGCCAAGCTTGTCGCCTAGCCAGCCAAAGAAGAGCTGCCCTGCTAGGGTACCACACAAGGCGGCCCCAGTTATGGCGTTGTTTACTTGCTTAGGAAGCTTTCCTGGGACATGAGCAGAGGGGTCAAAGTAATAGAGGCGGCCTATGAGTTTGGTCACAGCAGTGATGCAAAAGAGATCATATGCGTCAGTGAAGAATCCCATGCCAGCTATCACAATTGCCAGGAAGTGGTAGTTCTGTGTCTTGGCATTGTTAAGAGCAGAGAACACACCTTTGCCCATTGTGTGGTGGGAAGTGTCTGTAAATTGAAATAGCGGGAATGTGTCGGGTTTATATAGGAAAGGACCTGAGACATTGTAAACACAGTTTCTTAGGAAAAGCAGAAAGATACATAGAAGCTCACGGTTTTGCAATGGTACCTAGGAGAGGTCTTTGATAAATGGGAGAACATATACCGTTTAGAAGTAATAAAAGTTGTGGTAAATGAAGGCAAATTAATTTCAAGTGAACTTTGTCCAGCATGCTAGTTACATACAAGGCTGCTCTGTATATCTTGGAAGAGGAAAGGAATCCTAGATTTCTCCTATATTTGAGTACAAGCATCAAAGACAAATGTGAGAGTGAATTTCATTGCGTGTTAATATCCTTAAAAAAATGTTCTTTGTTGGTTACCGCCTAATTTACTGGAAATCTGGAACGGGACAAATTAACTTGGTCCAATAATCATCGTGCATGACACGGCCGGACCTTCGAATAATATTTTTCTTCTCATGACAGACAAGCGTACCCCCAACATAGGTAGGAAGAGGGATACATCTGTATGTATGTGACCGGTGTTTTGTATTCCTGCACATAGTTCCTGTCACCAACTTGCCTTGCTCATATGTTGTTGTTGGTCACGAAAATTTTAGTTCCTATGGTCTTCCGTCTGAGTCAATCATCTGTATATTTTCGTCATCATCAAAGATAAATGTCTTGATCTTGTAAAATCTTGCTTTGTCTAAACATCTTGTTTATAAAGGTATGCTGATGCATGTAATAGCACCCAAAAAACCAGAAAAGGACACTCATTATATCATGATAAGTTCTTATCATTTTTTTTTATTATTATTTTATCTCTTATATTTACCATTTTTCTTCAAACTAATTTGTCTAACTTATTAATTGATACATAATCTATTGCTTTATGAAAATATACATTTTAAGAAGATCATATCACATATGTTATAATTAATTAATCTAGGGTTAAGGCATATACAGCATCCTAAAATATTTTTCTAGACTCATCTGACGTTTTAAAGTATTTTGTGGTACCCCTAGTAGGCTAACACCCTAAAATATTTTTTAGGGGCGTCCCATCACCCTAAAATTCTTTTTTGTGAAATTTTGCACTTAACAATTTAGAAAATTTAGAGTGTTAAATATGCCTGAAAAATACTTTAAGGTGTTGGATATATCAAAAAATAGTTTATAGTCATAGGCACACCTGACAAAATACTTTAGGGCACTGGATAGGTTTAGAGGGTACTAGATGCACCTTAACCCATTAATTTATTTAACTTTTTTAATCTTTTTAAATTATATAAATAAGTCTTCCATTAAAAGATTGGAGAAGTATTATAGATGAAAATTAGTTTTTGTGTTTTTTGCATATCTAATAAGTGATTATATGTTGGAAGAGGAAAGGAATCCTAGATTATATGTCCAATATTCGAGCACAAGCATCAGAGAGAGGCAAATGACTATGAGAGGATGAATTTCATTGCGGTACTAATATCCTTAAGCAAAATGTTCTTGTGTTGGTTACGGTTACTGCAATATTTACAGCAAGTCTGGCCTAATAATCATCGTGCATGACGTGGCCAGACCTTTGAATTATATTTTTTCTTCTCAACTTGCCTTGATCATATGATGTTGTTCGCGAAAATTTTAGTCCCAAAAGTGTTCCGTCTGTTCAATCATCTATTTCCGTCATCATAAAAAATTAAAAAAAAATCATACAAAATGTTTGATCTTATCAAATGTTGATATGCTTAAACATCGTGCTTGTAAAGGTATGCTGATGCATAATATTAATAGACACAAAGGCACATTAAAATTACAGAAGCATCTAAATAACTAGATATTGATTTGTCAACCTGCCCTCTTCTGGTAATATAAGAGAGAAAGGGCTTCCATATTTTAGAAAATATACTTCTCTCTTGACTACTTCAAATCTAATCAATTAGTGCTCCCTCCTGTCAATAGTATAGGAAATATTTTGAGAGTTGATATCAATACTAAACATAAGATATATTTTTTATATTTGTTAACATTTTTTTAATTAATCCTAATGATAGTCCGTCAACAATAATCAGAGGAGAGATAATTAAACAAGATAATTAGAGTGTGACATATAATTACAACGCAAACTAATATTGTAGATGAAAATTGGTTTTGGCATCACTTATAAATGAGCTTTCATAAGGCAAAAATAAAAATAAAATTAGCTTTGATGGGAAAATTGTGATGAGGTCATGAATAAGGTAATTTACTTTAAAGAGGTCTCAAGAAATAAAAAAATTATTGTCAAGTCTCGTATAATTGTCAATGGCACCTTAAAGATTGTTAACGACAACCAGATAGCAACACATGTTGTTGTTAGTTGAGACTTGACGATAATTTTTTTTTTAATCTTGAGACCTTTTTTATGTATATTTTCTTATCCGGAATTTTCCCTTTCATAATTTAAAACTGCATTCTTCATAATTACAGTAGTCCAACAGTAAATCCCTACGCAAATTTGCAAAGGAAAGAGATGATTTATTCTTTTGGGTTAAAAATTTACAATGATTCTTAAATTACAATTTTGAAGCAAATCGATATTCCTACCAGTCTATAAATAATATAGGATAATCATACTTTCAACATATATCACGCATTAACGCAAATTAAATACATCATTTTTTTAAAATACATGAAAAAATCATACTATCTTGTTCCTATCCACAACTAACTTCCTCAATTTTTCACGCATAAATGCTAGAACCTAGGTTAATAAAGAGAAAAAAATGAGAAGATAATTCTCAAACCTACAAAATGCCTGCATAAAAACAGTTTTGTCAATTTACCCATTTCATTGAGCCAAAACCTGCCGAAGAGAATAATAAAGTTCCAAATTCCAGTGAAGTTTGGGCAATCAAAACTTCAAAAAGGCAAATGCAGAATTGGCATCCTTAAGAGCTTGAATGGATTTAACGAAGTTAAGATGCCAATTGATCTGATCTGATCAATGATGCCCGGAACAGAACTCAGTAAATGACGGTCACTTTACACTTGCCTTTCCTCTTAAAATTTATAAATGCTAAATTTTTAGATATTCGGTTGTTGGTCAATCTGCCATATCGCAGATTATATCTGCTATTATGCGAATAACAAGTGGAACTATAAGGAACATAACATTAACAAAAAGTTCATTATATTGAAGACGTCCCGCACAAACACAATAACACTTAGTTTAATCCCATAAGCATAATAAATAAACTCAAATTTCTCCAACAAAAAACAGATCATACAGATTGCCAAAACTACTGCAGTCCAGACTACTACCATGACTTGTAACAGACTACCTAAGCAGTTGCAGAGGACAGGAAAGCTCTCCCAGGTTGACGGTTAGCCAATGGTCCATGGCATCCAAGAAGCTGCAAAATGCATGAAACTAGTTAGTCACAAGATCCGTTTTACCTGAGCTAAACTTAAAGCGGAAAATCTAATTAAATACATTTAAATCCTCATCACTACGCCATTAAGTTTCAAAAAAAGTCAAGACCGCTACTTGAACATTTGGTTTCACAGTCATTACCTTTGCATTCACACCATCTGCCAAAATCCTGTTCTCTGACTTGAACTTCAGATAGTCTGTTCGGTTAAACTTGGTGAAGCCCCTGAGGAAGCAGATAAAACAATTAAATTAATGTTAATTCAACCACAGAAGATCTCAACATACAAATAAAGATCCCAGTGTAAGGAAAACTAATCGAGCCCTTAAACAACAAGCCACAAGACTCAGCCAACAAATCAAATAATTAATGGATTGTTGGATAAATAGTTGTCTAATTCTCAACAAAGCATCTTCAAAGGATAAAAGAAATACTCATATCACAATTCTTGAAAAAGCATCAACAGTCAGGCCAAATTCTCATGTCAATAAAATAAATACATACCACTTCCTGCTAACTATGATCTTTTGACGGCCAGGGAACTTAAACTTAGCACGACGGAGAGCTTCCTGGGCATGATTTTTGTTGGTGTCCTTGCAACGGACAGAAAGAAGAACCTGTCCAATGGCAACTCTAGCACAGGTACCTTGTGGCTTTCCAAATGCACCTCTCATTCCGGTCTGAAGCCTATCAGCTCCAGCACATGAAAGCATTTTGTTGATCCTAAGAACATGGAATGGATGAACCCTAACCCTCAAATGGAATGCATCCTTTCCAGCAAATTTGGCCATATATTTGTTGCAAGCAATCCTAGCAGCTTCCAGTGCTTCACTTGAAACATTTTCCTTCTCCCAGCTAACAAGATGGACGCAGAAAGGAAACTCATCAACACCTTTCTTCTTCATTCCAACATCATAAATTCTGATCTTGGAATCAGGAACACCACGACAAAAGCGTGATTTAGGGTAAGGTTTGTTTTTAATTTGACGATAACACCTTGCAGGTCCTACATAATTTTTCATTACCATCAAAACATAAATAAACCATTCAAAACCAAAACCAATTTCATTCTTCAATCATCTCTACAAATAAAAACGAACTGCAGCAACTAAACGATATAAGAGCACAAAATATGGTCTTGATGTTAAACAGAAAAATATCTTGAAAAATACATGTAATACATCTCAAATTAAACCAATCAGATCATCGTGTAAATGTAGTGTTTCAAACAGTTGGGTCTATTGCAAAGGCATTCCATCATCCCAATCTTATACTTGGTGAAAACCAATAACCCCATTTTTCGTTCCAGCTAGGCAGGCTGGCTAAAGAAGCTTCAAGTTTTCCACATTAGCAGCCCATTCAGAGTATAAAAATGAATTCTTTTTAATAGGCTTAAGACATTTAGATATAGCAAAATTTTGCTGAAAGCTGCCTCAAGCATATTTCCATCAAGAAAAATGTCAGAAGACGCCTCTGGGTGTCGGAAAAACGTTGATATTCCCAGATCCAAATGAAAATTTAAAAGCAAGCCAATAAATATCAACCACTTTAAATGCATACAAGAACACGGAGCATGTATTCATTTATACCAAAACTACAATAGCAATCAAACAATTAGAGGAGACAATTCAGATTCACATATCATATAAGAACATTAATCAGCATCGAAAAGACCGTCAACGTTCAAAGAGCAGGTGAGAGCTTACTCCTCCCCATGGCAAGAACTTCTTGGATTCAACGGCGCTGATGCTGAACCCTAGAAACGTATTTATATAGCTGCTGCTCCTCTGTTCATCTTTCATCATTTTTCAATGGCTGAGGGTTTCCGAAGCTTGAGGTTTTCATGGATGGGCCTGGCTAAGCCCAGACTTTGAACATCGGATTACACAGGTCGTTTTGGACGGCCCGGTGAATTAGATGAAAATGATGGCGTGAATTGACCCAAAACCCAAAAAGAAAAAAAACAAACTTATTTCTCAAAAAACTCTGAATAATGCCGGTTAAACTAGTAATTTTGTTAAATTAAGCCTAACCCTGTAGTGCAACTGATCAATGGCCACGCTTAGGTGAAATGAAGTTAATGATATTTATAACGAGCTTTTACAATCTAATTCACTCAAATTATTTTTAGAAAAATATGCAATTTTAACAATAAACTTTTTTAAAAGGCACTCAAGTACCATATGCTTCTTCTTTTTTTGTGTTAAAATACACATAAAATTTATAAAGTGGGGCAATTTTAATACAATCATTATCTTAGTACTTATGTTGTTATATGGATCCCACAAATACATGTGTCCAACTTTTTTAGAGTGAAAGTGAATTTTTAACAATAGTGTTTTGTGGTAGCGGCATTTGACACTATTAAGGGTCTGTTTTGTTATGACTTGTAAAAAGTGACTTATTTTTATAAGTGGTTTATGATAAGGAACTTTTAAAAATAAGTAACTTATCATAAGTCAATTGTGTTTATATCAAAGGAAGAAAAAGTGACTTATTGAGAGTAGGAAAAGTTACTTGTATTGAAAGTAAAAAAGTGACTTGTAAGAAATAGAAAAAGTGAATTCTTTTGAGAAGCCATTTTTTTAACTTCCTTCATAAGTTACTTTTTATTATAAACTACTTATATTTATAAGCTTCTA
>JBAGKO010000011.1:1257564-1268243 GCA_037177275.1 Acacia concinna
TCAAATTGGGTTTTTTCAAATTCGTTGACCTGAACAATGATTAGTACAAAGTAGCGAAAATCATTACTTTTTTTGTAAATCCCATTACTCAAATAGCGAAAATCCAACATTGTTTACTTCATGGGCATATTTCTCTCTCTTCTCTGTCAAATGAACAGTGTCAATGTCAGATGAACAATGATGATAGAGGGGGGAGAGAAAGTGATCAACACGGACTTGCGAAAACCATTATCCAACTTGTGAAAATCATTATTCAAATAGCGAAAATCTATTACTGTTCACATCAGTGAATTTTGAGGAGGAGAGAGAGTGATCAACACAGACTAGCGAAATCCATTACTCTTTTTACAAAAACTATTACTCAACTTGTGAAATCTACTACAGTTCACGTAAGTGAATTTGAAAAACCTAATTTAGTTTATAATACTTTAGTGTCTTTTTATAATGTTAACATCCCTTTTGAGATTTTTGAATTTAGGGAAGGATTTTTCTGAAATTGTCCATTTTTTTTATTTGCTGACTATCATGGATTGGTTATTAATGTAATAGAATTATAAAATTGGTGTTTAGGCATAATTTCCCTATAGTAAACAGTTCATTTGGAGGGGGAAAATGAAAGAGAGAGAAGGCTGCAGGTCATGGCTCTTCATCAGTTGAAATGGCGAATCGAAGAAAGCAGCGTGATAAATACAGTAATACAGTATACTGTAATAATGCTTCTTTAATAAACGCGTTTCTTTATCGTCCATCACGCGACGGACATTAATTACTAGCATTTTCCCTCTTATTCCTCACGTCCACCCTCCAAACTAAATAAATAAAGCTGATGTTTCAAGCTTACGTTTTAGGGGACTTTGACTTTTCTCCTCTTCCTGCTTCTCATCATCCACCGTCCCTGCTCCATTTCCAGCTTAGGTTGTTTTCCGGACACTAACCCTGTTCACATTTTAACGCGCCAACGCAGCCCCCCCGGCCTCTCGTGCTTCATTCGTCAGGTGATATATCTCTATTATTTCATTTCTACCTTCTATAGGTTTTCTTTGGAAATTTCTTCATTTTCAGTTTTAAAGTAGCTTTCACGCTGCCTCTCCATAAATTCTGTTATCCTATCAGATCATATTATCGACTTAAAATAACTAATATCATTGTTCTATATCACTGATCTCCAGGAGGAGAAACTCCTCAAATAGAATATAAGGCTATGAGCTGAAAAAGAAATAAGGATCAATCAGGAGGCTAAGTGAGGATCACTAGTTTAATTTTGCAACGAAGATGGAAACATCGGGTGCTAATTCAGAACAATACGCCATTTCTTCTTCTTCCTCATCTTCCGCAGTTGGTGCAAATATTAGTGACAGTAATAGCAGTGCCTTCCCTGAAACCTGGTACGGGATGAGGTTAGCCCCTGCCAGCCCCTTCCGCTCTCCAGTTTCTTTTCTATTAAGTTACGCGGGCATTCTCCGCTCAAGTTCGTCAGCTCGCGATTCAGAGGCCATGACTGTCAACAGCGGAGTTACCACTTCGGAAACGCGCTCTCAGCATTCTGACTCTGGCGCCGCGTGCAGTGGCAGTGCTGGTGAAGTTTCGATACGGATCATTGGGGCTGCGGAACCAGAACAGAATGTTGCGTTAGGTTCTTTTTCTACTCACTCTCTGAATCAGCCTGGACAAACCGATCATGATGATTTGATGGAAAATAGAGGAGGGGTGCTCCCATTGGATGACGATGCGGAGGGTCGCAGAGTCCCCCTAGTGTCTTCAACCACACCGGGCACTAGCGAACAGGCGGATGAAAATGTTGTGAACACCTCGGAAAGCAACAATGGGGATCCATCCTCTTACCAGAGATATGATATTCAGCAGGCTGCTAAGTGGATTGAGCAGATTCTTCCTTTCGCACTGTTGCTATTGGTTGTTTTCATTCGCCAGCATATGCAAGGTACTACTCCTATTCATCTGTTTCATATTTTTTATGTTCATTTTGGCTTCGTGCTCCTAGAACGCTGCAACGGAACCGTGAGCAATATGCTTCTCCCTTGTTTCCTTCTACTGGTCATGTACACTGTCCTGTAGTAGCAATGATGACTAATGAATTAGATATGCTAGACTTGATGATGTGGTTGGACTATATTCATATATATTTGTATGGTATGCTTTTCTCTGCTGTGTCCTTAGTGATCACTTCCAAATATCTTGGCTGTGTTACCAGCCTTATCTTGATTGTTCTCAGGACTTGTGCTTGTTGGAATGATGGCAGGACAGAGAGTTTGCTTGCCTTTGTGATTGACAGAAATTGAAATTTTCTAAACTAGCATCGGCACAGCCCGTTCTTTTTAGGTTTAAACTGCATGGTTAAAGGAAAAGGGACTGGGGTGGGGACAGGAAAGGCAGCACATTGTTAGGAGAGGTTTTTGAGGATCATTTACATTGCACCTGTCTTTTATTTACTGTTTACCCCAGTGGAAGGCATCACTGTGACATTGCCAATTTGTACTGTTGGTTCTCTCCATATGATATGTTGATATTTAATTCGGGAACTTGCAGGCCTTTTTGTCACGATTTGGATGTCAGCTGTGATGTTCAAGTCAAATGAAATTGTCAAGAGGCAGACTGCACTGAAGGTGCTTGGTCCAGATTTTGCAAGTCTATAGAACTTTTCCCCCTCCAATTTTTTACATTTGACTCCCCCCTACAGGAAAAAAAAAAGGTTCACTACAATTTCTATTTTGCAGGGAGATCGGAAAGTCTCAATTCTTGTTGGTATCTCTCTCGCCTTCATGCTTCATGTGATATGCATTTACTGGTGGTATCGAAGCGATGATCTTTTATTCCCGCTGATCATGGTTCCTCCAAAATCACCACCTCCTTTCTGGCATGCTATATTCACCATATTGGTTAATGGTATATATTTATTTAGCACCAAAATCCAGCATTTTACCCAAATGGAATATTAGTATGCTGTTTGCTTTTTTAGTGCTATACTTATGCTAGTGATCATTCTACATAATTGGCATGAAATGTAAGTCCATGTTGCATGATTAAGTTATTAATTTAAGCTTCTCTTTAACTATTTTGTCACACTTGAACTGACCAAGACCATTTCACCTGAACGGAACCCAAATCTGTGGGTATTTCAATATGTATTCACATTTTTTCTTATATATTTTCAGCTTCTTATTTCGGTATCTTTTATGTTTGTTTCATGAACTTTTATTTCAGCCACTTATTTGCTGCAGTGTTTGCTATATTTTTAGCTATATAATCATGAGCCATATCTTTCTGAATCTCTTAAGTTATATTTCCATGCTTTAGTTTTGGGTTGGTTGACTGCTTCTATGTCCCTTGGACCAATTGACACTTTTTGTAACAAATTTTTTTTCAATTTTTTAGTCGATATTCACAGTCACCATATCTAATGACTTTCAGATACACTGGTGCGGCAAGTAGCTATGGCTTTCAAGTGTTTGCTGCTCGTATATTACAAAAATGGAAGAGGCCATAACTTCCGCCGGCAGGTGAGCAGTAGCTTCTTTTTACTATTTCCATTTAGCATATATTTTTCAACTATATTTTTCCTCTGCAACTAACTGAAAGTTGCTCAATTATTTCAAGGGCCAAATGTTAACTCTGGTTGAGTACTCATTGCTGTTGTATCGTGCCTTGCTGCCTACATCAGTTTGGTACCGGTTTTTCTTAAACAAGGATTATGGGAGTCTTTTTTCATCACTGACAACAGGATTGTATTTGACTTTCAAGCTAACATCTGTTATTGAGAGGGTACATTTTCATTCTTATGTCAGGCTTCCTGGTGATTTATGTCAATATGGAACTAATTCCATTGTCTCTAACTTCCTATATGCTTAATAGGCTCAGTGCTTCTTTTCTGCCTTTAAAGCTTTATCAAGAAAGGAAGTTCATTATGGAATTTATGCCACCATGGAACAGGTAAATTTGCCCATTTCTGTATACAGCAAGTTTGTTCATACATTTTCATTTGCTGCTGATACTGCCAGGTGACACTTCAGATGGATAGGTTTCTGTTCTTGAAGAAAATGGACTGGAAAAAAAATTATACGAACTTTTTACAGTAAAGAGAATGCATATTTTGCCATAATTCATGAAATTTTATCTAGATCTGTGAGATTGTTTGACCTGATACATTGATCAAGATAAATGTACGAGTCTTGCATATGAAAACGACCTATTTGATTGATGGTTAAATCCCAATCTCACAGAAGTGTATGATCGAAGAACAACACTCACTTGTGAGGGCAATAAAACACACGTATAGAATTGAATTCTTCTTTGAACAGTGAAGAAATGAGGAATACTTAAGCTTAATTTCCCCCGAATCTGAGGGCTTAGTTAATTGGTTAACATAAATCCTTAGAATGTATTGGATTTGCCCTCATGGCGCTCTTATAATTTATCCACTTTTTTGCCTGTGTGTGGTCATTGTGTACTAAGCCATGTGCATACCTGTTATTCTTCCGGATCTCTAAACTAGCTAAAAGTTCAGCAAGGTATTCCAGGGTGCTAAAGATAGCATGAGAATGAGGGGCATGACATTTCAGTGAATCTTTTGTGCTCTTTTTTGTTTATATCTTTTCTTCTTCTTTTCCTAGTTATTACTTCACAGCATCCACATCCACATCTATTTCTCTACGGCTATACACACTATACTCAAGTTTATCGGTAATGGAGTATTTTGGTAATCTTGAGCTAATACTGCAAAATTGGAGCAAATTTCTATCCTGTCATTTCTTAGGTCTTACCAGCTAAGGGATATAAAGCTTTGTTGTAAATTGGCAATGTGCCTAGTTTCCCATTTTTTTATATCATTGGCCGCAGAAAATTAGAAATTTCAAGGATTTAATTGCTGGTTTATCTATGATACTTGGTGGTTGCCAGGATTGATTTTTTTGTGGGATAGATTGTATTCTCTATGGCTCTTGAAGTGGGCACTTTCATGGGTTTTTTCTGCAGTAGGCAATGTGTTGTTCCATTAACGTGCCTTATTTCTTCAATTAATATTGTTATTCACTTTTGAAAGAGGGTACATTGTCTTCTGCTTCTGTACTCTACCAGTCCTTTCTGCCTAATAAAGCTGCCTACTTTACATTTAAAGAAATCCAAACCGTGTTTACATGAATTTGGTTTTATCAAAGTGGTCTTGTGGCAGTTTTCATATTTAAAATTCTAAATTATAAATGCAGGTAAATGCTGCTGGCGACCTATGTGCTATATGCCAAGAGAAGATGCATGCTCCAGTTTTGTTGCGCTGCAAACACATTTTCTGTGAGGAGTGCGTATCAGAATGGTTAGTCATAATTCTTTTCTTAATCAAGAACTTCCAAAAAAATATATTACAAAATGGTAGAGTAATAAGCTTATCTTTTTTAAGCCAATAGATGACGGTTGGGTAAACAACAAATCAGGTAAAAGTTTTTCTCTACTAGATAAAATAGAATGTACTAATCTTGGGTGATTACTTTTTTAATTTTAAAAAGACTATGGCCACCTTTTTTGAGGCTGAGTTAAGCTGCCTCCCTCCTTCCTTTATGCTATTCATAATCATAATTACTATGATAATGAGTTTAATTGTTAATCATGAGAGGGTATTAGAGAAAGACCAGGCCTCCTTTAATCATTGTTCAATGTTTGCTTTTTTCTTTAAAAAAAAAAACGGCAAGCAAACGAAATAGCTGGGGATAGTTAGAGGGACTGGAGTTTTCTGGAAAGTGCACTCTGGGCTACAGCCTACATGTAGATACTTCCATAGGAAAAGAAATTTTGCAACCCTTTAAATATGCTCTGCTGTGGTGCTTGTGTTGGCTTCGTATTTTTGTCAATGGCCAAAGTTCCTAGAAAATGGAAATTTGATTCTTTCCACTGATTCGTCAAATGCTTAGCAATGATGAGGATAAATGAATGAGATATATCTAAACTGGATTCTAGTTTACTTATAATCATAGTTATCTCTCCGTTATTGACCAACAAAAGGTACTAACTCTTCAGGTTTGAGAGAGAACGGACTTGCCCGCTATGCAGAGCATTGGTAAAACCTGCTGAGCTGCGGACTTTTGGGGATGGATCGACAAGTCTAATTTTCCAGCTGTTTTAGGCTCTCAGGTGTTTTTCAAGCCGGATGATTATCGTATTTCACCCTGCAATGCATTTTACCTGAAAACTCCCTTTCTTTGTTCTACGATTTGAGAAATTTTTTTAAATGGCTGCCACCGGAAGGAAGCCTCATAAATATGGTAAGTTCACATTTAGACATTTAGTACACAAGCTCGCGTTGGATTTTTGGGACAAGGTATGATGAGCAAGGGGATTTTCACTTAGCTGCCATATACTCAAACGGAAGGATTCGCTATCCTTATATTTCTATATTTGTCAAGAATTATGATGAACACAAATTTGTTCATAATATTACATGCCTTTGGAATTTAAGGTTTTCCTCTGTGTGCTCGTGCTCACGGGCTTGGTGCAAATATTTTAACCAGTTCGTTGCTGGGCTGCTGCATTATTAAGTGCTAGAATTTCTCTTTATTTCAAGAAATGTGTTTTTGGTGCTCCTCAATATTAGTAAATAGTAAATCAATAGCGATGAATGATTTAGTTTATATTAGTATTATACTTGATTTTGTCTGGTTTGATTTGGGACCAATTTGTGGTACCACGAAGCGGGTATTAAGAAAGGTAAGTTGAAAGGGAGCCTAAATACCAACAAAGAGAACTATAAGCGGTTGAAATGTCAGCGAGTGATCGTTGGTATTTTTAAAGAGGATTAATAAAATAACGTGAAGGAAAGAGGGCCTGGGTTTGGGGATGAGCTTGTGGCTCAAATATGAACATTTTTCTTTCGTTGTTTTGGTGGGTGATGTGTGTAGGTGAGAGGATTGGGACTGGCAAAAGAGAGAGAGAGAGAAGATCGGGATCATAGGAAAGGAAGGCGTAATTTATATTCCTTCGTGTTTGCCATCATTCCTCTTGGCTTCTGGCTGTTGACTTTTATTTTATATTCCTACTTTCATTGCCTTTCTCATGTCCTTCACAAGTTCATCATAACTCCTTCCCAGCTCCCCTCCTCCTCCTCCTCTTTTTTTCACCCTTCCCTTTTCCAAATATGTAACAAATAATAATTGAGCAGTACTAGTATGTGTGCACGTAACACATCTTCCTCCACCTACATAATCATGACGTGAGGATAATGAGTGATTAGAGCATCACTTTCAACGGATATATTGTGATCACTGATATGTTCTGATCATACATATCTTCTGTGTGACGCTTGCTGTGACTTTGTCTTTAAAAGTAAAAAAAGAAAGAAAGAACAGCGAAGAAGATTGGATCGTAAGCACGTGGGTTCGTCATATTATGGCGATGCAATGAGCGCATAGCACCCCTAGAACACACACACACACACACACACACACACACACTCTTATGAGTGCAAATATGACTATCAAAAAGCAACATATATATGTCCTTTTTTTAACTTTTTTTTATTTGCCGTGTCCTTTTTTTTACTGGGTTTCTGCAACATATATGATTCTCTCGCTCGGAATAAAATTGAGAAAGGTGCACGCGCGCCCATTTACTGGCGATCTCCATCACCAGATGTCTTTCTCAGTTCTCAGCCACCTAGACACCCACATCAGAGTGTGCAGCTTTTTAACCAGGATTAGGGGTCCATTTCTTTGAACTTAAACATACTAGGTAATTTATATATATATATTTAAAAAAAAAAACACAATGTATTATGTGGTTGGTTACAATAATAAAAACAATTATCACTATTTTGTGATTTTTAGACTTCGTGATATTTTTTTGTGTATCTCCGTTCATAAAAATAATTTATTATTTAGTTAATTTAAAATCCTATGACATTTCCTATTTTTATAATAATTTCTCTATCAGGTTATTTTCAGAAGCTACCCGCTACCCAAAGCAGCTTCTCAAAATAATCCAAGAAGTGCTTTTTTCTACAAATTCTGATAAAATCTAAACAAGCATCAATATATATATTTAAAAACGATTTTGAATAATTTTTTTTTGAACAAATGGACCTTAATTCGATATAAAGAAGTATTTGAAGCTTATAAATATTGTTGTTATAAATTTGATTTTTTTATATATCTTCATACAAGATTATTATTGTAATGTTAATTTAGTTTCTATTAAAAAGATCGAGATTCAATTCCTGATTACTTAATTACAGCAATTTCGCTACCATGTGAATGACCATTTGCTAAAATTAGTATCACTCTTCTATTATTTTTTTGCAGCACTCTGGCTCTTCCAGTTATTTCCGACCGGTTATCCTTAAAAGAATTAAAGAATATGCTGTGATTCTAAATGCTTTTATGAATTTAAAATTTCACGCTCCACTTTCACTCTGTATTTGGATAGAGAAAAAAAATTAGAGAGAGAAAAATTAGAGGAGAAAACTTTTAAAAATAGTAAATTTATTTATAATTTATGGAAGTTTTTTAATATAATATTCATTTTCTCTTTCTTTCTCTCCATCCAAACACATCAAGTGTCTTGATTGGGGGACTAATCGTTGATAATTAAAAATTCTATGAAATTCTCTTGGCCTAATCATGGTGGAAGAAAATTATGAATTATCTTTTAAAACCATGAAATTATAAAAAAGACTAACATGTTTTTTTAATTAAAAAAAATGAACGGAAATGCTTACCCAGTTGGTAGACGCCTTAGATACAAATTACAGAAGATCAGTTATATATTTTGAAAGCTCAGTTATAAATCCTAAAATAGTATTCCTTACAAATTAAATGAAAATAATAAAAAATTGAAAATTTTAAGATTTTGGTAACAAATTCTAAAAGATCAATTGCGAATAATCCAAAATCAATTTCAAGTCAATTACAAATTGTAAAAGTTTTGCAAACTCCAAAAGTTTAACTATAAAAATGAAAATACTTTATTCAAAGAATCAGAAGTTAGTTGGTTAATTTCTTCGGTCACTACTATAAAATATAGATTTTACGTCTCCTAATAACGTCATTTTTTTAATAGGAAAGTAAAAAAATAAAGACGGTGACATTTGATAATTAAAAAAGATTATTTTAATTTTATAGGTCCCAAAAAATAAAAACATAAATCAAAATGAGGCTTTTGGCATCCCTAATTACGCCAAAACCCCTTTTTGGCTCCCCAATTTGTTGACCTTTGGAATTGGGGACGCCAAGGGGGCCTTTGGCGTTCCCAATTTTCAAAAGGTATCCCTTTTTTTTTTCTTCTAATTTACCGCCTCCATCCTCTTTCTTTTCTCTCCAAAAACCCTTCGTTCTCTATTTTCGTCACACTAAAATGAGAGAAATCCTCAACATCAAGGGTAGCTAGTGCGGTAACGAAATTGGTGTCAAGTTCTAGGAAGTTATATGCAACGAGTGTAACATCCAATGTTTAATAAATTAATTAAATAATTAATATAAAAACTTAATAGAAGTTTAGAGTGTCTAGAGAATTCAATTTTATGTGTTTAGTGTTAACAATAATAAAAGAAAAATTGTTTTTGGGAAAATAGTATTGTTGAAAGTGTCTAAAGAATTCAATTTTATGTAATTAACATACAAATTTTTTAGAGTGTATAGA
Organism: Acacia concinna; assembly: GCA_037177275.1. NCBI lineage: Eukaryota > Viridiplantae > Streptophyta > Magnoliopsida > Fabales > Fabaceae > Acacia > Acacia concinna. Next base: position 1,267,195 of record JBAGKO010000011.1, read on the forward strand.
GAATTCAATTTTAGGCAAGTTATATTTTTAAAAGAATATAATCCAAGTCAATATTTTCTAGAAAAGTGAAAATAATATTGTTGAGATTGGACAAATAAAGATTCCTAAAGTTGATTTAAATATTTGAAAAGATATCTTATGTATAGTGAATTTGATAAGGATAAATTTAGATTACAAGATATTATAGGAAATAATTCAAAGATTTATAAGATCATGATATTAGATTTAAAATTTAGAAACATTAAAGTTACTTATATTATAATAATAATAAATAAATACACAATATGATAAGAGAGAGATTGAGGAGCCAGGTGATAAATTAGAATTGAGGTAGGTTAAACAATTTTCGTACTAACATGAGGTAGTCTTAATAAAACAATGGTTGCATGTTCGTTCACCGTTGGATCAGAGCGAAATTTGGTCATCGTGTGCGGGACATCCAAATCGACGTTTTCAACAGTTGGATCATCTATTGTTTATTGAACTCTTGTGGTTGAACTTAGAGCTTGGATTCTTATGGTAATTTTGCTTTGGCGAGAGGTAACCACTTTTCTCTTGTTGTGTATGCCTGTAACATACTTGTAAGTGATTTTAAATAAATATATATATATAACATAAATTTGCAATTGATTTGTGCTATATATATAAAACATAAATTTACAATTGATTTGTGCTATGAGGTTATTTTATTATTGAAATTGTCTTGTGGGACTTATTTTATTAAGCAATTGATAATAATATAATATTATATGAATTTCATGTTGATTTATGATATTAGAAATTATAAATTTTATTGATTTGTGAATTGATAATGGAGTGTGATAATTTATGATGATTATATATTTTAAGTATAATTATACTTCATGAGTAATTGATATGAGAGGGGGTGGCGGATGTGGATCTTGATGGAAGTTTATTATTAGAGGAAATAAGGGGTGAATTCTTATACAAAAGAGGAAATAAGGTAGTGGACTTCTAGGTGTACGCTAGTTAGTCCTTTGGCCCATTGTATTTAACAGGGCATTGACACCCTACTAATGTATTGGAGG
>JBAGKO010000011.1:1286778-1302848 GCA_037177275.1 Acacia concinna
TTGAACTATTTTTAAAGGTGTAATTAACACTTTAAAGTATTTAAGGGTATAATTAGCATTTTGAACTATTTTTAGGTGTAATTAACACTATAAAGTATTTAAATAGATGTAATTAACACCATTCACTAGTAGACTCATTGATAGGCAAAAATTATTGTAGAGCCTAAGACTCCGCAAGTGTACAGGCCGTATCAAGTAATAAAGTGATAAGTAAGAAATCATTTCCACGAGAAATCAAGAAAACTAATTTTTAGATATTAAATTCTCAAATTTTGTTTAAGTCAAACAAATCTAATTATATAATTAAATTTCTAAAGAAAATATAATTAATGGAAACTATTTATGTCTAAATCAACCTTTGAGTTAGACTTTTATCCCCACTAAATTAATTAAGCATTACTTTCATCAGCTAATTTAGAGTATTGGTGTCTATAAATGCCTGTCGTTTTATTTATATTCTTACCTTAATTAATTATGTAATGTCTCACACCAATTTATAGAAGGTACAATTAAAATCTGGAATCACTCTAATTTGATTATATGGATCCTATAGGTATATATCTATTCTTAGGTAAATTAGACTAAATGCTAATTCCACACTCCTATTCAAGGTTTCCTTTGTCAAGTTCAACCCTAAATTTCCAAAACATACTTATTGATAGCCAGTCAAGAAGTAATAATCAAGAAAATTAAGATTAAAGAAACTGAAATAAATTAATCATAATTAATTTGTGGGAAATCAAATCTAAACAACAAATAAGTTCATATCTCCTCTAAATCTAAAATAAATTAGTTACACATGGCTACAAGAAAATTCATGGCAACAAATAAAATTTCAGATTCAAGAAAGAGAAAAGAAGAATGTAACAAATTGGGTTGCAAGAGTGAGTTCTTTAGCTTCTGCTGCCCTAGAATCAATCACAATGTTCCAGTTCTCTTCTTTTGTCCAGATACGTGCGAGACATTTTGTTTTTTCTTTCATCTGAGCTGCCAGACCCTTTTGTATTTCTCTTATCTGTAATCTTTCTTGGGTTAAGGTGCTTAAATAACCTTCAACATTTCTCAAAAGTGCGAAAACGACCTTCAACAATTTTTGGTATAAAAAATAACCTTCAACTTTTGAAAATGGAGCATTCTATTAGTTGACTGTTAAGGACCGTTAGTTGACTATTATTCCAACATTTTAAGGTGCAAAAATAGCTATTAACTTATACCAAAAGTGCAAAAAGTAATTGTAATTTTTGTTGCAAAGAGGAAAAAATTTCACAATATTACAGATCTAAATGCGGACAGGTCCGAGAGTCTCAAAATTTTCCATAAAATCTTAGAAAATAATAGATGGCTTCCAAAACAACATGGCTTGATCATAATGATGTTTTGAGGTTTGAGGAATTTATTAAGAATTTTTTAATATTTTCATAATTTTTTGCCGGATTGGGTTTAGGTAGATGCTGCCCAACTATCGGGTCTATGTAGTCTGGTGAGAATATCTAAAGGGAGGTGCTGCCCAACTACTCTGGGCCTAGGCAGTAGGAATGGCCAGCAGCAGGGACCTATGTTCAATGGGCTGTACAAGGTGGAAGATCGCAAATACATATGGTAGGATTAAGATAATCCATGTCACCCTTAGTTATCTCACAATTAAAATCCTCTTGAACTTCAACTTGAATAAGCAACATAATCCATGTCACCCTAAACCCTGAATAAATGTTGAAAGAGTCGAGTTTCAATTACTTGTGCATGAAAAATATTATGGTTACTTTTTACACTTTTGGTATAAGTTAATGACTGTTTTTGCACCTTAAAATGTTAGAATAACGGTCAACTAATGGTCCTTAACGGTCAACTAACGAAATGCTCCATTTTCAAAAGTTGAAAGTTATTTTTTATACAAAAAATTGTTGAAGGTCATTTTCACACTTTTGAGAAATGTTGAAAGTTATTTAAGCACCTTAACCCTTTGATATAATCATAAAGTTCAAGCTTAGTAGTTAATGTACAACCACTAAATCCATATAAGATCATCACTGTTACAAAGACAATAAGAAAATAGAAACATATGCTAACTCCTATTTGGTTAAAAAAAGTTAGTATTTACAATAAGATAGTAATGTTTTAGCCTTAACTCTTATATTTAATAAGAAAATAGAAACATCTTGACGATTGGTTGTGCCTTATACTACATTATTTGGTTTTAGGTAATTAGTTTTCAAAACCATTGTGATTTGGGTCAACTCTCGTTGAGTTTTAGTTTTTTTTAGGTTTAGGTTTTGCATTGCATAGCATAAAATTTTTTTAAGAAATACCAACAAACATCTTATTTTCCTTACCTTTTCATCTACATTCTTGCATATAATCTTTCATTCATATTATGACTTGATCGTGAGTAATTTGCCGATTGCTTAAGCTTTTTGAACTTCGTGCATGATAATTGAATGATTGGCTAAGTTACTTGGTGAATTTTTTGTGAGAGTGACTTTCTGGATACTAAAGTCGCAACCTGATTCCTTCTAGTCGCGGCATAAACCCTCTTACTATGTAGGTTCCTCTCGAGTTGGTGAAGTTGCGACCAGAATTTTTGGTAGTCATGACTTGAACATCATTCTTTGATGAGTTGCTCTCTGCCCACTCTAGTCGCGACTTGAGATCCCTTAAGTTGTGACCTGAATACTTTTTTTGAAAATTCTTTGAAATCCTTGAGCTCCAATTAAAAGCATTCATTTCTCTTTCCTTTATTGTTGTGCTTGAATTCTAAGTTATAGTGTATGTCTAGACATGGGGGTAGAAGAGGTGCATAAAATCCACCCCTTGATCCACCACCGTTACCTACTCAACCTTCTTCCTCTTCTTCATCTAGTGGGGATATAGATGAGGAAATCATGGCTGATTTACCTCTTGGGGGACATGTGCATAGTAACCATGGGATAGCTCAGAACATTGATCATAAGAAACAAGGAGAGAATATTGTTCAAAATGGGAATAATAGACGGGCTAGGGGTAGAACTATTAAGGAATTAACCAAATCTTATGGGAATTTTGATCTTATGCCTAGTGTTTTTCCTACTTTTAATGCTGATTTTGAAATTAAAGGCCAGTTAATACACTCACTTCCTAAATTTCATGGTCTTGCAGGGGAAATCTTTACCTTCATCTCCGGACTCTCTACATGCAATGTTTATCTATGAAGCCGGTGGGAGTAGACATTGATGCTGTTATGTGGAAGGTTTTTCACATATCCCTGGAAGGAAAAGCTAAGGAGTGATACATGAACCTGCCTCTTTATGTGGAATATTGGACTACCTTAAAGAAGGCATTCTTAGACAAATACTTCCTGTCCACAAAGATCTCAGCTGCCTGCAAGGAAATAGTTGCTGATAAACAAGAGTCGTATGAGTCCTTCTTTGAATTCTGGAGCCGGTTCCAAGATATGCTTATTAGGTGCCCCAATCATCCAATTCTAGAGGAGCACTTTGTACAATATTTCTATAACAGTCTTCTACCAAGACATGATTTGTGGGTGGGCAGCCTCACAAACAAAAAGGGGGAGATTGTTAGTGATGAAGCTAGAAGGGTGGCAGAATATTATGTAAGTATCGGATAATACAGTTAAGAATTAACTTAATTTAATTTTTTTCTACTTTATGTTTTGTGACATTGTTGTAATTCTTTTTGTCATAGCAGATAATGACCCAAGAGATGCTAGAATTGGCAAACTATATGGTTCGCAGTGATTTGCTCAGCAAAGCACTAGCATTACTTGAGTATAGCGGTCATGTTAGAGATATTGGATTTGGAGTAACACATGAAAAATACTTTGGACCACAAAAGCACTCTACCCATAATGAGGTAAAAAGGCTAAAGGATGAGGTAGATTTGTATAGGAACTCCATGAAAAGAATAGTTTGAAGAACAAAACTGTATAAATGAAATGTTAAGGAGTCAGATTGAAATTATAGTGCAGTCTAAGATAAACCAAAGTGCCCCAACATGTGAAAGCCCAAGTATGAGGGATAGTTGTACTTCTTATCCTAAAGTGCCTATTCCTTTAGTAATTAATTTCCTTTCTGTTTAACATTTTGATATATTACAAATTTGTGGTTTTTGGACATTAATATACTAACTCTATTTTTTGTAGGATGAATCTACTTTCAAGCTTCACATGAATCAATCCTATAAGAATGTAGTTGCTTTCAACGTTGTGTTCAACAATAATAACAATACGTTACATAGTTTTCCCTTACTCAACAGCTCACTTAAAGTAAGGATTGATTTTTGCATCAATGAAGATGCGCTCCTACCCATCCCTTCTCCAGATGATAAAGTCATGGTTAGAGATATTGTCGGGGGATATGTTGCATGGCCAACACATCTTATAGAGCCATGTGAAAAGGTACTTATATTACAATTTCTTATGCTTTTTTTATTTACTTCCACATAAAATGACATGATTCAGTTTTATCATTTTTTGAGGGTTCTCGTTTTAGAGCGAAACAAATTCAAGAGCAAGGGAAAATTTCAAAGTGTTCCACGAATGCACTAGAAGTTCAAAGAGGCCATACCTCTAGTAGCGGCCAGAAAGGTCATGCCTCCACTAGCGGCCAAAAATGCCATACCTCTACCAACAGCCAGAGAAGCCATAGTCAAATCTCCTATCGTGAGTAAATCTTCAATCTTGTGCCTACTATAGTGTGGGAGGAGGATTATCAGTGATATTAAATTTTGCTTATTACATCTATAATCAAGATGACATGGCCAAGTTTGTCACAGAGGAGGTTCTGACAGATATTCTTAGTCATAGATGGCTTTCTGTAACGATTATAAATATTTGGATTAGGTACGTACTTTACCATCACTATTCAAACTATTTATTCGTGCTTATCAATTTATTTATTGGTTCAATGAAATTGTATGTTTTTAATGAAGGCACCTATACCATGACATTATAGGGGACAATCATAACTCTTGTTTAACATTTGTCAACCATTTCTCGTTGGACATCATGGGGGAAAAGTAAATTTGAGCCAACAATCAAATGAGCTGAGGCAATACTTCACAAAGAGAGAAACTAGTAATATGCAATTTAGAGTGCCTTATAATATAGGGTAAGTTATAACCATTGTATTTTAATGTATGTCTTTATTCTTTGACTCGAAATTATAACATGATTGTTGATAAAATACTTTCAAAATAACTTAGGCAACATTGGATATTGATGGTCATCAACCCAGCAAAACCAACAGGCCCTCGCATTTATTATATAGATTCTTTAAGAAAGGGTGTTACAAATGACCATGAAGATATGAAATGGTTGTTTAATAGGTAAGGGTATGCTTGCACATGTCAATATTTTTGCATGTAATTGAATAACCCATAATTAATCAATTTATTTTTTTAATTAGCGCTTTGACTGCTTATTGGGCCTCTGCCTCTCTATCATATTCTAGATCTCTTAACCCTCTCGATGGCTATAACTGGAAGAAGATTACGATATTAGTCAAAATTTATTATATGGTTGTAGTACCCCTTTTAGCCCAATAACGTTGATTGTGAGTATAACATAATGAAATTTATGAAAGATGTAATTACGCCACAACAAAACTTTTGTTCCTCATAATGTAAGTGATTTTAGTTTCAATTGTTTAGTAATATGTTTTGTGATTTTAATTTGTTATGTAATACTTTCAATTTATAGTATTATGAAGGTGAACATGTTAAAAGCTTAACTGATAACCAAGTCAGTAATAATAAAAGAATGGTGTGAATATTTATTAAGGCAAATTACAAGGTGATTATTTATTCACAATATTGGTACTAATTTAGTAGTTATTACTTTTAACTAGCTTCTTATATGTATTATACTTTGATAATTATATGCTTGTTTATTTTCATTATGCAACTGTTAATTGTGCCTAAAAATGTAAATACTGAATTGGACTTCATATGGCACTTTTTCTTTCTCTGCATGTCTTAAACATGAAGAGAGAGAAAAGAGGCAAAGGAAGGCCACATTCTGTGGTTTTCCTCTAAAAAGGTGCACCACAAGTGTGGGGCAAGCCTGCTATAGCACTCTCCTGTAGGACATGTGTCCTGATGTGGCAGGGCTATCCTTACTGTGGTGCTCTCCCACAGGAGTACCAGGGCAGGATAGCCCCACAATAAGGTACCTCTTCTGTGGCACCCCCCAGAGAGCGCCATAGGATGTGCCTACCTCTTGAGTGCCACAAGAAGATATTGTGGTGCCAGCAGTTGTAGTGTTTTTTAAATGCCACGAACCTGTGAAAATGCGTGCCACATAAAGGTTTTTTGTAGGAGTGATAGATGTAAGATATATATTCAGAATAACTTTCCTTTATTGTTTCCATAGTGAATAAGGCAAAGGCAAAATATATTGATATTCTTAACATATCTAGATGATATGTTTGATGAGGACATTTCAACATGAATTTAGTTAGAATGTATCATTCATAGTTTTTTGGGTAAAAGAAAGATATACTTGAAAATATGTTAGAAGTAATGTTGTCATCAAGGGGAGTAAAACTGATGTTGCTATGAGGGGGAGTAAATACAATGTTATCATTAAGGGGAGTAGAAATTGTGTTTTGCTCTTTTCCTTCACCAAGGTTTTATTTAAATGAGTTTTCTTGGTAAAGTTTTTAACAAGGCAGATTCAATATGTATTGTGTAATCTTTTTCCTTCACTAAGTTTTTGTCCCATTGGTTTTTTCCTAGTAATCTTTTAATGAGACACAATATTTGTTTATGAACATCCAAGTGGAAGTGTTGTAAATATTGTCATATTTAGATGGATGTCCATAGCTTTCTAAGAGTGTCTCACTACTACAGAAATCACTATATATAATGGTTGTTTTTTGTTATATATGGCGATTTTGAACTGTCATATATTGTCTTGCCATATATTTATATATAGTGGTTCAACAATGATCATTTATTGTCCTCATATATGGTGTTTTTCAATTAATGACAGTCATATGTGCCTCATTTATAAATGGCAATTGTTGTTTAAAAACCGCAATATATTTATATATATGACAATTGTTCACAAACAACCAGCAATTAATCCCTATGTTCCAAACACAGCAACTACCAGAGTTTCTCTTTGGCGATAATCCATACTCATCCGACAAACAAATTCTATTAGATCCTATGTTTAGAAACTTAGAAGGATTTGAAAAGTGTTTAAAATATGTTAAACTAAAGGAAAATTACTTAAGTGTACTTGAGTAATATCCATTTAGTAAGAAAGAAAGAAAGAATTTTGGAAGTAAGTAAGAAGGGTTGCTAGTTTGCCAGCCTCGAGGGAAAGGAATATAGGATCCTCGAGGATAGCCAACCTTACCAAAACGATAAGGTTTGTGGCAAGCCTTACCATAACAGTAAGGTTTTGCCTAAAACCTTGCAAGTTGGCAAGAAGGAGCCACAACCTTGATAGTGAGGTCCAACCTCGAGGACACGGGCTCCCTACCACAATAGCCAGGTTTGGCTCCAACCTTGTAGTGGGTGCAAGGCTGAACCAAAACCTTGCAAGTTGGCAAAAAGGAGCCACAGCCTCGAGGGTGAGGTCCAACCTCGAGGACACAGGCTACCTACCACAACAACCAGGTTTGGCTCCAACATTGCCGTGGGTGCAAGGCTAGACCAGAACCTTACTTTTAGCAGGTTGTGACTCCACCCTCAAGGGTGAAGGGTAGCCTTGAGGAAAGTTGACTTGTGTCACAATGGTAAGGTTTGTGAGAAACCTTGCTGTGGCAACAAGGCTGGATCAAAACCTTGCCCTTGGTAGGGTATGACCCCATCCTTGAGGGTGAGTGTTAGCCTCAAGGATACAGGTCCCTCCCACAACGGCAAGATTGGAACACAACCTTGCTGTTGGAGCAAAGCTAGATTGAAACCTTGTTGTCTTGAAAAACAAGAGTAGCCTCAAGGATGGACTCTAGCCTCGAGGCTAGGACAATTTCTGCCAACCTTCCAAGGCAATTTCAAAACCTGGCTATTTTTTCAAAACCTTGCAAGTAAGTCAATATCAATGAATCCTTGAGGTTACTCATTGACCTCGAGGGTGGTAAGTATTTTAAACTGAATCATTTGCATATGCTCTTATTACTCTTTATCAAAAATTCGAATCCTCAAGGATTGATTTTAACCTCAAGGGTGCAAACATATTATGAACTATGATTTCCAAATAATAACCTTGAGGTAAGACTTATCCCTTAAGGGTACTATCTAAATATGCTTGCAACCTCGAGGGTAATTCCCATTCTCAAGGTAATCTCAACTTATAAAATTCTTGAGGATACATTCTTCTAAAAATTCACGTGTTAATTTCTGATTAAATCCTCGAGCCTACTGATTTATAAAAGATTACCTTAAGGGTGACTTCAAACCTTAAGGAAATTTCAAATATCAAATTTCCATAAAAACAGAGCATCGTAGCGTAAACCTTTAATCATTCAAGATTTCATTATATTGATACCCACTTGCTTCTAACATTTACTAATGATCTATATTATGTCTAAGAACATGTTATGAATCATTTCAAGTAGTCTCAAGCACAAGTCAACCGGTGTGGTGAATGTGTCAGACGCATTAAATGCATTTTACCAAATTTTGTTAAATCTTCACCTACCATCTTTTTACAACCTCAATGGCTCTATTTATGACCCAGAAATAAAATTCTTTGTGCCTTAACGGAAACTACTTAGAGGAATGATAAGATATCAATGACTATAAACCGAACACCAACAGACATCAATTCCTCAGACACTATAAATACGTGAACATTAATGAAAGCAACAACTAACAACTAGAGTCATAATTTTCTAAGTGTGTTGCATTCAATTTTGTTGTTGTTCTTCAGTGATTATTATTCAACTCTATTGAAATAGTATTTATTACATTCCTAATCCATTTGCGAGTAGCTCAAAGTTGGGATACTTTAAGTGGTGATTTGGATTGTAACTTGTAAGGGGGAGTTATCTCTTAAAGTGTCAATCGAGTTTGTATTGTGGCGCCAAGAGCCCGTTGACATCTTGGGAATTAGTGGAACTTAGTGTAGACTGAGAACTGGACATAGGTCATGAGTTTTGACTGAACCAGTATACGTGCTCGTGTCTCGTGTTTTGAAGAAAATTTATAACACCCAATTCACCCCCTTGAGTGTGAAGCTTGCTATTTTAGTTTTGATAATTTCTTATATTATAAATGTGTTTTGATGCTATGCGGAAGATAATTTCAGCGCTTGGACTTATTGTTGAATGTTATATTCTAGGATTCAAGAAGCCTAAGGCCCAAGTGTTATGATCATTTATGGTAAATAAGAGTTTATGCTATGAAATGATTAGAAAGGAGTTGTATTATCCATGGTAGCTCTTAAATGTTTAGTTTGTTTCTTTTCTATCATAGATAAATAAACTATATGGTTTTAATTTTTTTTACCCATGATATATGTTTCCAAATGAGTTATTTAAATTATTTTCTATTATAGTTAATTTCATGTTGGAAGAGGACTTTTGCCAACAGTATTTGATGTTGGAAAAATAAAGATGCTAAGTTTCTACTATGGTAGGTTTTTGGGTTTAATCGTCTCTGTTCGTCATGGTATGGTTGATTATCTTGAAATTTTGATCAAGTGTATGGATAATCGAGTTTTAGAAAAAAAGGATTTTACAGGAATCAAAACAGCGGAAATGAGAGACATGAGAATGGAATTGTTAGACCGAGTCTTGTTTTACAACATCGATCGAAGACAGTGAATAATGGAAACCAAGGTGGTTTTGGGACCGTGACCAAACCAAAGCACTCAAGTTCATTCAAAGAGGCTAAGCCAAGGGAGGAGGTTTTGGTAGAGAAAGAGCAAGTATTGGAAGAAGATTGATGAGCAACTTGCGACAACGGGAAGGCGAGAGCAAGATATGAAGAATTAGAAGGTGAGGATGAGAAGAGGAGAAAAGGAAGAAGAAGAGAGCGAGAAGATGGGGGAAGGGGAGGGGATATAGTTGGGGGGTATTTTAGTAAAAAATATTTAAACTTTAAAATCTTAAATTCCACCCCAATCACCTCTCTATTTTTGTTTTATAAATTCATATGGTATTTAAATGTTTTTTCCTTAAAATAAATTAGTCCAATTAAAACAAGTTAGAAATTATGCGAGTGATATCTTTTTGGGGTCACTGCTCCTTGATACACACACTATATATGCCACATTCCTCTCTTGTTCCTGTTAAACTTAGGTTATCCGAATAATTTGAAAAGCGACTTCCGGTTATAATTTTCGTACACCTAGCTAGTTGATGATTTTGCTGATATGATTATATAATTTGAGCGACCCGTAAAAAATTGGAATTTTATTTATATATTCTTTCCTACTTGAGCAACCTCCAATTCAAAAGACATAAAAAGGCAATATATAAGGATTCATGAACATGAACGAGTCACATTGAGATGTATTCACAAGGGGTTTGCTTTGTTCAAAGCTGATTGGAATATGCCACCTAATGTCTGTACTATGTATATATAATTTGACGACTTGGATTTCATTGATTGCGTCCTCACCCCATTCTCCCATTAATAAGTCCATGTATAATATTCCACCACCGAGCAAGTTAAACAAAAGTAAAGGTGGTGTTTGTGCGTGCGTGAGCGTGACACGTAACAATGTTACATAATAAATAAATACAAATAAATACACAAATATTCATGATCGTCAAAAGTGAGTTGGGAGATTGTATTATTGTAAATAAATGAGATAATTTTATGTAGGTTCAAAATATATAAAAAAAATAATACCACAAGGTATCTCCAACCCGATAGGCCAAAGAATAATCCTTCATTCATTGTAAATTCTTTTATAGGAAGGACAGTTAGTCAAAAGATTTAACGTTGCTTTATACCTAAAATCAGGGATTGAATCCCTGACCAGAATTAAGGGTGGAAGAACAAAATTTTTTTATTAATAATTAAGGAGTTATATTAACAAGTTAGGAAATTATTATGAGATTTACTAATAAATTATTTTTCTATTTAAATACAATTCTCTTAGATAAATATGTCACTGTTAGATTATTAGTGAAGGAAAGAGGAGGAGGGAAGACTATGGAGGACAAGTCACGTGTGGGCGATGTTATAAGGGGGAAGGGTACATGCATGTGGATCTGAGGATCTCCTAATCTCACTTGTCAAAATAGGCGGTGAACACTGGAAACAGACACAGTGCACATATAATGATGTCCATAGCATGCCACCTTCACACCTCTTATTTTATTTGCCAAATACACTGTTTAAACTAAAGCTCTTAAGTTTGAATCGGACACTGAACCGGTCAAGATATTGAAAGAAGGGTTAGTGGGTTAAATTGGAATCAGCTCGGAGTCACTTGGTGTCAAATCGGCGAGAATAAAAAATAAACTTCAATTTTCATCTGTCATACTATTCAAAATCAATTTAATACCTTGAATTAATAACAAATAATTATATACTTATAACAATTCTTTATATTTTCTTTGATTATCCATATAATCTAATATTAATATTAATTGATCATCCAATGATATTATAATAAATAATTATAAGTATTTTTCTTATTGTTTTATCAAATTATCAAAATAGATAGACAATTACAAAATATTCCTACTTACAATTATTTAATCATTAAGACAAAAATTATTATTAATTTTGAATAATATTGCGATCTACACATAATATATATATATATATATAAACTTCAAACCGGGTTAACCTAGCAATCCATCTGGGTTGACACCGGTTTGACTAGGTTGACCCCAAGTTGACCGGGTTGCCATATTAATCACCAACCTGGACTGATTTCGTGGTCGATTCCCTGGTTGACTCGATCAATCCGATCCAAATTTGATAATATGGGATTAAACTTTAAACCTTAACTATAACTCCAATTCAAAATCCAAGGTTTCAATTTGCAAAGGGTTCCAGTTTTTTTGTTATAAATTGTTGTTTGAATTTTTCTACCATTTAACACTTTTTTTAAAGAAAAACTTTACCTCACTTTTCTCTTGTTTTTTCTACCTACATACTTTTTCAATCTCTTCTCCCTCTCTTTGACTTATTTTCTTTATAAATATAAACATATTTAAAAAATACACATATGTTATATTAATTATTTTTAATTAATTTTAGTCAATTTAAATCTTATATTTTGAATCGGATGGGGTACTTATGTTAAAGAGGGGTTTTTCTAGTTAAAAATATTATATATAAAAGGGGAAATTATGTAGCATACAAATATACATATTAACCTTGAAAATGATCTTTACATATTCTTAGAATGAAAAAGTCTATAATTTAAATTAAATAGACAATATTGTGGGTAGTTTTTAGATGGAATTGTGTGTGTGTGTGTGTTTTTTTTTTTTTGGAACTTTGGAAGAAGTGCCACGGAAAAGGAAAATTTAAAAAAGAAAAAGAAAAGCAGTTGAGTTAGGGAAGAGCAAGACGCCGGGGCGTACGACAGAGGGAGCGATCGGTAATTGGGCGTATTCGAGAGGAGAAGCCTTTTTATAAAAAGGGAAGCTGCGAGCACCATCATATCAGTGAGCTTCACACTCCATAGACGACAAAGTCACGAATCATGAGGGGCTTAGGGTCACGCACCCGCACCCACACACGTTCCCAACATCATCAACTCTTGTTTAACCTCCAGTTGCATTAAAGAATCTCCCACCTCTCTCTCTCTCTCTCTATCTCTCTCTCTCTCTCTCGTGACGGAGGCGCTGCCGGCGGAGAGAACGATGTGGGCGGTGGTAGCCAACTGGTGGTGGGTGGGCGTGGTGGCGGTGCTGAGCTGGATAGCGTATGCGTGGAGGAGCGTGTGGCGGAAATCGGAGAGGGTGAGGAGGCAGTTGCGCTTGCAGGGGATAAGAGGCCCTCCTCCTTCCTTCCTCTACGGCAACCTGCCTCTTATGCAGAAACTCCAGACTCAGGCCAAACCTTCCTCTCTCTCCGCCCACCATTCCCATCTATTCGTTGCCCACGACTACACCTCCGACCTCTTCCCTTACTTTGAGCACTGGCGACGACAATACGGTAATTCATCCATCTCTTGTTTCTTCTTCTTCCTCGCTCTTGAAAGTTCAAACGCACAGTGGGGTTCTACTGTTTTAACTGCCGCGTTTCGATTCGGGTCAACTTTTTTGGCACGATGATATGGCTTATAGCTAGCTAGCAGTCACTCTTTCTCAGCACTTAGCTCTGTGTGAAACTGAAAATTGGGATGCAAAACAGGAAAAAGCACGCCTACCACTTGACCCATGATTAAAGATATATACGCGCTGCTTGCCGGGGCTGCTAATCCGAATCACTCGCTCACAAATTCCCCCTATTTTATTTTTTTCTCAAAGCCTATTAAAATGCTTTCTCCCCCTAGTTTAACTAATCTCACAATCACATCGCATGCCTTATTTATATTTATAATTTGAGTTACTGTATGCGCTTGTGAATAATACGATGATTAATTGATTTTTCCTTTTCAAGATAAAGTCAACTCTTGCCACCACTTGCCAGCTTACTGGTATGTATGGTACGGGGAGAGAGGGGCGGGGAGTTCTAACATCTAACTTGTATGTTCCATCCTCTGATCCTCTCTTCCCTCACTCCGTACCATGTCTTTGCCCGCTTTTATGTTTGCCCCCTTTATTTTCTAAATCTATATCATTTTAAATAATTTTAAATATAAAATGTGGAGGTAGTTTAATTTTTTTTTAAAAATAACATTAAGTGTTTTTAAGTACTATTTCTGGTCCTATTTATAAGACCCAGTTGACTTTTTTGAAGAATCTGAAGAAAATCCTAAGAAAGCTAATTACATTACTTTAAAACATTAAAATTTATCGTTTTTTCTTTAAATTATATTGTTTGGCTTATGAACTAATATATAATGTAATAAAATAATATATATAATATGATTAAATAATATAATTAGCTTTCTTAGGACTTTTCTAGAATTCTTCAAAAAAGTCAACTGGGTCTTATAAATAGGACCGGAGGGAGTATTACCTCCATTTCTATTTATAAGACCTAGTTCATTTTTTTGAAAAATCTTAAGAAAGCTAATTACATTACTTTAAGACATTAAAATTTATCTTTTTTTAAAAATTATATTGTTTGACTTATAAATTAATATATAATGTAATAAATATGATATATGTTATGATTAAGTAATGTAATTAGCTTTCTTAAGATTTTTCTAGGATTCTCTAAAAAAGTCAATTAGGTCTTATAAATATGACCGGAGGAAATAATTTTTAGTGACATTATAAAATAATTTTTGTTCAATTTGTGACATAAAATATTTTTCAATAGCTCTCATTAATTAAAAAGCTGCATTTCTAATTATTTTTTTCAGTAATACTGATTCTATTAAATTAACTTTTTCATTTCTATATATTGTTTTTAATGAAAAAATACTTTGGTGGCATTGAATATTATTTTTTTAAAAAATTAAAGGACCCCATATTTTATATTCAAAACTATTCAAAAATTACTCAACATAGTGTAATTTTAGGCTAAGAGGAAGCTAAGGATGAGAAGGGCCATGGGAGCCACTTCCGTGCTGGGAGAGGGTGAGTAAGCCAATTGTTTCTGTCTTTTTTAAGAAGAAAAATAAATAAATAAATAAATCAGTTAATTCAGTACCTTAATATGAGGATTACATTTATTTTTTATATTCTTCATACAAACTTTATAAAGTTCGTTGCCTGTGAAACTGATATTATAGAATAAAGTTTTGTTTATAATGAACGAGTTCAAATTATGTAGAAACTTAATTTTTACTTACAATGGGAGTGTTGGATATAGATTTGTTATTGATATAAAATATGAAAATAAATTATAAATGGCATGATTCATTTTGCCCATTCATAGATATTAAAGCAAATAGTTAAGTATTTGCAACAAATGTTTATTGATGATTTCCTTAAACTTTAGTTTTTTTAATCATGCGCTCTAAACATTTCTGATCTTGATGAAAACTTCCTACTATGTACAATCAACATGTATATTTTTTTTATAGAAATATAAATTTATAAGGCATGTGATAAACTAAGATGTACATTTAGAAATAAATCATCTAGCTCGGACATGAGGAGTAAATAACATGTTTAATCCATTAAAAAATGACCCTTTTTTTTGGGGGGGGGGTGTCAGAGAGGACACCATATTGCGTCTATTTTATTGGCGAGGCGGTACTGTGACAAAATATCATACATAAGAATATAATCACCTTTACAGCTGTGGTTGCGATCTTGGATAGTTATATATATATATATAGCTTCATAATCATATATAGGCATTAGGCGGCATCACCTTTCAAGTAGCTTGCACATATTAATGGAGGAAGCTAGTGTCTAGAGCGTTTACGGATCATTTCCGTGGGGCCCCATCCAATAAATGGATCAACGTCTTCAAGTCCCTGTCATTATTATCAGATTCTCCTCCTCATGAATGAAATTACAAATCATAATGTAGAGTTACGTACGGGAAAATTTAAAAAGGGATTATATATATATATATATAATAACATGGATAGATGAAGGGGTTGCAATATAATATGACTTGCAGGACCACTGTACACGTATTCCACGGGGACGAAGCAGCATCTTTTTGTGAACGAACCAGAGCTGGTGAGGGAGATGAACAAGTGCCTCACTCTGGATTTTGGAAAGCCCTCGGATGTGACCAACAGGCTCGCTCCCTTGCTTGGAAATGGCATTTTGAGAGCCAATGGGCTCAGCTGGGCACACCAGAGGAAGCTTGTTTCAGCTGAGTTCTTCATGAACAAAGTTAAGGTGAGTGGCTGATTATCCTTAATTACCATTATTACTCCCATTTTCCTAATTATAAAGGTCTATTAACTTTTTTAGATAACTTAAGAAAAGTCTTAATAAAGTTAATTATATTACTTAATCATATTGTGTTTTATTACATTACATAGTAGTTCATAAATCAGACAACATAATTTGAAGAAAAACGACAAATTTTAATGTCTTAAAGTAATGTAATTGATTTTTTTAGGCTTTTCTTAG
>JBAGKO010000011.1:1333086-1355250 GCA_037177275.1 Acacia concinna
AAGGCTTAGTATCTTTCTATTTATTATTTACAAAGATGCGAAAAGATTTTCAAGGTTATTAAATTTTTATATTACACTCAATTCACCCCCCTCTTGGGTGAAAAGCCAGCACTAACATTAGCATCTTAGTGTCTTTTTGAATGTTAACAAATTTTTTTGAGTTTTGAAAATTCAAATGGTATTTAAGTGTCATTTTTCCTTAAAAAATTATTAAATATAACATGTTTTTCAAAATACCTTAATATAATTCTCCTTTTTTAAATTTCTCCCTCTTTTATTTTATGATTGTTGAGGGAGTATCTATAAGGCTAACTTGAAAAAAGTACTTGTAATAATTATATAAAACATACTCCTTCAACAATAATTAAATAAAAGAGAAAGAAAAAAAAGTTAAATCCTACGGGGTAATGAATTTTTATAGCAACTTCTTTAATTGCCAAAATAACATCATTTTATTGATTTCTCAAAGCTTACAAAATAATCGAAAAAGAAGATAAGATTGCAAAATAACACTGAAAGTGGAAAATTTATACTCGAGCAAGTATAGGTTAACTCGGATCTAGTGGCAAAAAAACCTTGTCTCGAGAGAGGTCACAAGTTTTATCATATGCTTATATTTAAGGTATAAAAAATGAACTGGGTAATAAACCGGTCACGGTAGGAGTTTAGGGTTTAACTAAGTTGAATTGGGGTTGAACCGATCATATTAAAATATTATAATTTAATTGACAATAATAAAATAACACTATATATAGACATAAAAATTAAAGAAGCATATAAGTATCATTTATAATAATATAATATGTGATAATATTTTAAAAATTTTATAAATAAATGGATATTATTTTCTTTTTTTATGTTTTTTTTTGTTAAACTGGTTCAACCCCTCAATTGGCCCGGTCGAACCCCCTCCCAAAGCAGTTTGACCCCTCTCCCAATTTTAAAATGTTCTGGACCAGACCAGGGTCTGATTTCTGGTTGAACAGATTAGACCGACTGATTCGATTCAATTTTTTGAACCTTGCTCATATTTGTGTGGGTATAGGCGTGTGTTTGGATATATTAGTGTCTCTGCAGTAAATTGTCAAGAAAAAAAAAGGCTACTCGTCCATGGCTATGAGTTAAATTTCCAATTAAAAAAAGCAAGAACAATAAATAATTGGGAAAATCGTATAGAGGTCCTAAGTAAGGGAATATACGTCAAAAAAGTCTTAAAATAAAAAAAAATTACTGCCATGTCCTATTTAATAACCCCATATGTTGCCAATAACAACCCTTAGAGTGCCATTGACAACTCTATGGGACCTGACAGTAATTTTTTTATAATTTTGAGATTTCTTTACGTATATTCCCTTATTCAGAATCTTAACATAATTTTTCCAAAATTTTATGTTTTTCTTCTCAAAAATTTTTATGCAACTCGTATGAATCCAAGACGACATGAATGATAAGGTTATCCAAATTCTCTCCAGTCTCCTTCTAAACATCCACATACAACTCCAAAAACAAAAAGAAGCTTTTTTAACAGATTCTCTCGTGCATCATTAGTAAGATCTCCACTCAGCATCCATAGTCCCTTGGCCTGAAAGGGGCATGGTAATGACAAAACTAGACTCTGAGTTGCTCAACTTCTCTAGGAAGTCCCTGATTAGGCATCCAACTATATATGACACCCCTGAGGCAGCAAGTGACATAGAAACGTAGTAGAATACAGTCTTAGAATATGATGTGGGTGGTCTTTTGGTGTAAACCTTCCCCATAGCAAGGAGAATGATGCATAGAAGAGAAGTTGCTGCTACTGCTGCAAGCCTAAATTCGGTCTGGAAATTCTTACGGATCAAAATGCCATACATAAAAATAGGAACGGACCCAAATATCAGAAATGATAAAATAGCCACAACAGCATGAAGTATAAAGTTTTCCCGGCGTCCTAGTAGTTCTTGATACCGATCCTTTTTTGTGTTTGTTTGCTGTAGATCCTCTCCAGATTTATTATCTTTTAATTCAAGAAGCTGAGGAAAAAAGAGGGCGCTTAGGTCAAAAGTGAAAGTGGCAAGAACTTGAACGTATGAGAATGAGATTGAGGAGTACAAGAATTGAATGAAGCTCACTCACATTATGGCCAATGACAAATACTCCACCAATCAGATTTGCCAATGCCAATGCTATGATGTTTACTGCAGCACAGGACCACAGAATAAAAACACTCATTACCAACCAAAGTATCAACTTTTCAACATGAAATTGTAGTGAATATAAAGTTCAAGATTGTAGTTCATGAACTTGAACCGATGATCCCTTCAAATTAGAAACAGCTAATTCTACCCTGAAAACCAAATATGCTTAAATCTGCTTTACACATGGTATGATTACATTTTACCATAAACTAATGGACAAGTTCCAGATACAATATCATCATTCACATCTAATCAAGGGGTGTAATATATCAGACAGCCATATGGAAAAAAGGAAAAATTCTCATCATTGATGTGACGACTGATGCATGTAGTAATGGATGTGCTGTAACAACTGTTTGTTTAACTTCAAAACATATCATAAGCTTTAGTCATCCATCATTAGAAACCTGACTGCACCATATTACCTCCCTCAAATCAAGACCTATAAAGCACCTTCTACCCAGAGAAAAAACTAAAACCATGTATCCACAAATACCTGAGTTAAGAGCCCAGTCCCTAGAAACGTGAGGGAAAGAATAACACTTACATGGGGCAGCACCAGAACCAACTGCAGATGACACAATTCCCAGACTTGTGATTGATTCGATTAAACCTCCATAGACAATACTTTTAAGTATTTCCCATCCCCGAGTTTCATCACTTTCGGCTCTTGATTGTTCACCAACATAAGCTTGAGTAGCTGTGTCTCTCGAAATAGAGCCATTAATTGGATCAGTAACTCCTATGTGAGAGGCACTAGATTTAATTTTGCCATCCTCAACATCAACTATCACATCAACCCCTGCATATTGATATTATTTGATGTTATTGCACAATATACAAACCCTCCAAATTCTTGGAAGAACATAAACTGAAAAGTAGAAGAGGTAAAAGAAGGTAAATTCTGTGGTCCACGCACCTGTATTGTCACCGCTGAGTGCAGGTTTTGTTTCGCCTTCAGTAGTCTTCTCCACTGTCTTTGTCAGTCTAAAGTTTTCCCCTGACGAAATTTTAGCATTTATTCCTGAAATTTGCATGCCAGTAGCTGCATCATTTGCAATTTGTGCTTGCATTATCAAAGAGGAATAACCATTCTGAAAAATCTCAAGTGTCTTGTTTAGGTCCTTTAGTGACTTCTCAGGCATTATAGAACCTACATCTGACTGAACCAGAAAATCAGGTTCCCCTTCACCGGGTTTCAAATTGACATCTTTTGCAGGTTCTCCAGGATCTGAAAGTGCTTCGCTGGTAATTGCAGTTGCTGAAAGATCCCTCTTTTGATTGGGTACCATATTGCTGGAAAAATCCTTCGAGGGCAAATTTGCAACAAAATTTGCTTCGAGGTGATCTGCTGAAGTAAGCAGCAATGTCTTGATTATGAAATGCAGCTATAAGATAGTGAATTAAAAAACTTTGCATTATGTACAATTAACAAGTGCGTGCAGGTTTCATATATAATTCTCTAGTTTAAACGTAAAACAAAAAAATATCTACAATCAAGACGAAATAATCATTATTTTGCAAATTTGTACCGTAACACCATAATTCCTTTTGTTGGACGTGAGTCATTATATGATCTTGGAAATGACTTTTTGTTCTAAAACAGTAAAAGTGCACCATGGACTAACGCAGAATGAAATTCCAAGCAGATAGCTGATTTCAAACGCCAAATTTTTAAGGCACAATTAGATAAGTGTATGATTTCCCCCAATTTTTCACCCAAAAAAATGATTTTGTCATTATGTGTTCAAAGAACAAAGTCAAAGCATACCTGTGTTCTTTTCCTCTCCCACATTGATCACCATTTTTGCATTCAGTACTCCATGCCCAGGCTTAACATCAGGCACAGCTTTTCTATTAGCAACAGTACTTCTACCAGTAACAAGGCTGTCTAGATGACCATTTTCAGGGGAGTTTATTCCATTGGAAGCAATCGATGATGAGTATTTCTGCTCAGCAGTACCAGTTTTAGAATTTTTAGAGGAAGATTTACCTACAATATTATGTCAAGAAAACAAAAAAGCATTAATCAGGAGTGGAAAGCTGTATTACTCAGTTCACATATGTAGGTTCAATTTCTCAAAAAAGGTTCAAGAAAGAAAACTAAAGAAATTTTAATCAAAGGTGACGCAACCGGGAAGAAAACCATTAAGAGCATAAAAGATCACTGAGAACAGTGTCATACCTTGCTCATTAGATGTTTTCCCTCTATTTGAAGTAAATAGGGAGAGGAACCAGTTTCCGTTAGAATCTGCAACACTTGAAGAGCTTTGCGCATTTGGTATGGTTATATTTGCAGAACTCTTCGTGTCCGATGCAGGTATAGTTGAAGTTATTCGTGAAGTTTCATGCTCACGGGAAATGCTTGAATTCCAGAACAGACTGAAACAATTTCCTGCCAAAATAATGGGATTTAAGAACATGAGCATTAAAGATCAATCAAGGTAAGTTGTGAGAAAAATTTCAGCTTTTGTTTTGTGTTTTTGTGTGTATGTTGGGGGGGGGGGGGGGGTTGACCAATGTTAGGAGGATGGCCTTCAATCTCCACAAACCTCTGGGAATAAAAATACTGAAGCATTCTAAGCATCTAAATACTTCTTGTTCTTGTACAGGATCATTATCAAGTGGTGGCTGCTGCTCTGAATGACCGGCATCAGAAGGTAAATTTGCATGATCACCTTGGTTGGTTTCATGCGCCGGACTACCCACCCTCTCAGGGCTAACTACAGTGTCCAACTTATCGCGCTTTGATTTGTTGTCCAAATTACGAGGGCTCCTCTTTCTTTTCCTGAGAATAACCCTCTTGGTGATGCAAGAATTGCAATTAGGACAGAACAAATCATGCGTCTCTTGTTTTGCCAATACAGCCTCAACATCAAGTTCCTTCAGTCGTTGGTCAATTTCTTCTATTAGTTCAGGGTCTTGTTTTGTACTAGTTTCACCATCAAAATCCTTAACGTCAGTAGTTTTTATTTCAGACGAGTCATGCAAAGGTGATAATTTTGAATTAAAAGGGCCTTTGCCCTCCACAATTTTCATATCCTGATTGTTGACTCCATCGCATGCTCTTTTATGAATGTTTGGATTATCCACTTGTATATTGAATTCTCGCCCTCCATCATATGTTGGAAGAACAGACCTTGTATCATCTCCATTTTGAACTTCAAAAGATCCATTATCGGCTTCACTGCCTGCAAGAATGTCATAGATTTCCATCACAATATTGAATGGGCATGAGACAGTTTATGTTAAAAAAATAGAATCTTGCAAATTAAGATGTCTGGAAGGAATTTAAATTTGACACAATCTTTAACTTTCCTACTAGACCAAACATATGGTAAAAGTACAGTAACATTGGTGATGCAAACCAGGAGAATGCTTCCAAAAAGAATTACAACGAGTCACATTTAAAGAATATTTAAAGAAGGGAAGTGGCATCTTTTTCTAAAGAAATCCTAGCAACAACCCCATTTAACTGTTATGGTTGATCCAGCAGAGTTCCATTGTAAAAGTAACTCCAAGATATGACAAAATTGATACGAATATACGTTATAGAGAGGCTAAGCAGCATAGGGGGCCGAAACTACTTGGTGTGTTTTAGAAATCTTGACATCTACTAACCTTTAGTTTCACTAACAAAACATGGTTCATGTTGGATCATGGTTGTGATATTCATCAGCAAGTCAGAGTTTTGCTTAAGATCCCAAATGGGCTTGGTCCAGGTGCAGTGGTGGCATTTCCATTTTCCTTTATAAATAAACAAGTAATGACCACAAGTCTACGATTCGACATCAATAAATTAGGACAAGTTTGGGGGCTTTAATAGCAACGTAAATTAAGTTGCTCGTATAATAGCCAAACAAATAGACTAACTTCAACAAGACGACTAAATCCAGTGCTTCATAACGATTAAATATGGGACCAGTGCTCATCACAATCGACACATAGAACTTAATTTAAAGATACAACAGCAAAAAAAAACATAGAACTGGTGATTCCCAGATATAGAACGGGATGGTATAGAAGGAAAAGAAACAAGAGAGATATTTAGTGGGACACACCGTCTTGCTTGTCAAAGTAAACGCTATTCTGACTCTGAGATGCAGCAGTATTATTACTAATTACAGCCTCTCCATTAGATGACGCTCCTGAAAATTCTGCTATGAGTCCAAGCCCAACTGCCCCGTTATCAGCTTTTTCCTCGTGACAATGATCGTTGTCATCTCCCGTAATCTCGCCCATCTTTGCAACCTGCTCGTCTTTCTGAAGAAGAAGCTCCTCTGGACCAAAATCGAGTGAGGAAAAGTTATTTGCATGCCCAGTACCTCCATTGGCAGTGGGGGAGGAAGAAGAAGAAGAGGAAGATGGTAGTGTCACATTGGAAACAATGTTATCCTGAAGTTGCTTCCGGGCCTGCCTTCCTTCCAAGGCAACCTCCTCCTGAACTTGTTCTTCTTCTTGCTCGATAGTAGCCCATTGAAGGAGCTCATTTGCATGCTTCTGCTCCATCGATGGATGAAATGGTGGGTGACAGAGGAGGCTTATATTATATATGGACAGAAATTGAAGCTTTTGTTTTGTCTCTGCTGCCTGATGTTGAAAGGCTGGGAATAGAGCCAACGCCCGCCTCCAGTGACGATCATCTGGGCCAACGAAATCTTATGCACGCAGAATTCTTCTGTGTATAGCACATGCCCCCACTATGAAGTTTGTTGACCATCATTTATTGGGACCATGACAAGACATTTATTTATAACATCATTTTTGTCAGAATTTATTTATAAAAAAAATTGAAGGGTCTATATTGAATGTAACTTAAAATACTACTACTCCTACTATTTCAATTTTCATCTGAATTTTAAATATGAATTGTACATGCATGCATCTTTTTAAGTTTAGTAACTTGTGCAACGGCAAATGATACATGCATCCTCTGGAAGGTAGTGTGAAAATTAAAATTTTTACCTAAATTATTGGTGTGTTGTAAATAGATACTGTGAATATAATATTTTTGCCCATATCTCAATTGGCATAGAGGCTGGTGGCCAGCCCAGAAAAACAAAAAGATGTGCTGCTAGCATGTGGGAAGTGCTATTTGCTGAGTTGTTGGGTATCAACCAACAAGGCATTAATCTTTTGATCAGTTTAATCATTTAAATTATTATTTACAAAGTTTCAAATTACCCGGAGCAGCTTCTTTCGGTATTATTACTTTCAAATTTCAATAAAATAATCTCCTTTCACCATATATATGAAGATAAAATTATATGAATTATTTCATGGTCATATTCTTGAAGGCTGCAAAGAGAAGAACATAAATTGTGTTATTATCAGCTTAGTTATTATTGTATTAAAAATAAAGTTATGGTTTCATATCACATGAGAAATTAAATTTTAAATAAATTAAAATAATTTTTTTTGGCCAACAAATAATAATTTTATTAAATATAACTGAAAATGAGTAACATGTATACTTTAAAATTATAATAATAGTAGTAACTGTTACAGAGTATGGATAAATAAATAGAGATGTAAGAGAGTTGAAGTTAGGTCGAAAGGGTGGGGGGAAGAGATAAGTGAGTTGTATAAGATTATGAATTACTCTGAATAATATGCGTTGACATGTATATGTTAATGAATTTATATACAGATAGTATCATCTAATAGGCGTGAAAATAATGACTATGCATAATAATAAGGGAAAATTAAAATAAATGACCTAAACAAAATAATATTTATTGTAAAGGACCATAAAAACTGTAATTATTTAAAAGGATCAAACATCATAATATATATACTAAAAATGACTAAGTTGTCTCTAACAAAACTTCTTACATTATTACTTGTATTCATAATTAAAAAATAACAAAAATTAAAACTAAAATCGCTCGTCATTCAAACGTGATATGATTGTATCTATTTTTTAAAATTTTATTTTTCACAATTTTCATATTCATATATTCAATATATCATCAAGAAGTTATGTAATTCATATTATCTAGGGGTGTTCATGAAGCCCAGAAGCCTAGTATGCCCACCCAAACCCGTCTAAAAATTGTCCAGCCCGGCCCAAAAATAATATGCCTAAAAAAAATTGGGCACAATCGGGCTGGGCATTTTTGCGGGCAGGGCTGAGCATCGGGCAAGATAAACTCATTTCATATTTTTAAGATATGATAGAGTATTTATATCTTCAATTTTATTAACATTAAATAAAATTTTAACCCGTATAAGTATTTTCTAGAATAAAAATAAATCATATAAAATTTATTGGTTTATAAAAATTATAATTTTGAAAAATTGAAGTATGGGTAATTTTTGAAAGATGTGAAAAATGAAAATTAAGAAAATTTTTGTTTAATGTGTGAAATTTAGAATTTTTATTATCTATAAAAATAAGATGTGGGAGAGAATTTGGGACGGGATACATAAATTTTGGTAGGGGTATTTTAGTATTTTTTTTAATTTTCTTTTTTATTCTTCTAAATAATTATAAGTTTTATTGTCCTTCTCAATAAATATATTTTCCTCTAGGTCCTTTGTTCTAATTTTTCCTAATAAAATGCCTATTGATTATTTTCAAATATCTCTTATTTATTTCCTAATACATACATTCATAACTCTCCTTTTAAGTTGAAGCATATATGTTAATTATGTACAACTTATTACAAAGATATTCAACTCAATTCTCGATCAAAATTTTTGTCAAAAAGATCTATCAGTTGAACATTCGATCACATATATCATGTATAAATAAAATTCTCTTTGAAGAGATGAGCACGGTAGGTGAACCAAACCGTGTCGTGAAACAGGTTGAAGGGTTAGGGAGGGCACATGAGCCGACGAGTGTCTACGGTGGCAGAAGAGAGGCGATCCGTGAGGCAACCCCAATGCGGAGGCGAAACTGGACACAGTTTATGGGGTTTGGTCGGTCAGAGGGCGCTAGTAATGTGGCGCATGTTCTGAAATGAGGAGGGATGTGATGCAGATCTGAACAAAACTCTCACTCTCTCTTCTCTCTTTCTCATGTTTCAAACTAAGGAACTCATAAAATGTGAAAAAAATCATAAGGCTGTAATACCATCTAAGATTCGAAATTACACTGTATTGACATATATATATTAAAAGATTTATATACAGATAGTTTGATCACCTAATACTAATACATGTGAAAATAATGACTACGCATAGTAATAATATCTATTGATTATTTTTTAATATTTTTTATTTATATTTTAATATATACATTCCTAACAAGTTGAAACATGAAATGAGCACAAGAGGAGCATGCGGCCGTGCCTATGCTCATTTTCGCATGCGGTGCTCTCTCTCTCTCTTTTTTTAAAGGAAATAACAAATAAAAGAAAAGACAGTATTTTTGGCCAAAACAAAAAGAAAAGATAGAGTATTTAAGAGTACGATCTACAAGATCTCTAATTTCTCACTTCTCTACATAGATCCGTTCACACCTCCGACAACTCATAATAAATGCAATTGAAGCACTTCAATCCACCCTGTCTCTGAGTCTACCTTGATTTTTCCTTAAAACTACCCCTATTTATAAATACTCCGTTCGTTTCTATTTATAAGACTTTTTTAGAGAATTTTAAAAAAATTTTAAGAAGGTTAATTATATTTTTTTTAAATATTAAAATTTATCATTTTTCTTTAAATTATATTATTTGACTTATGAACTATTATATAATGTAATAAAACACAACATATGATATTATTAAGTAATGTAATTAATTTTTTTATAATTTTCTTAAGATTTTTTTAAAATGTCTTATAAATAAAAACAGTATATCCTCAAAATCTTTTTATATGATGATCCAGCCTCTTCGATTCATCCCCCCACCCCCACCCCCCAAAAATACCATGTGTTTAACTTTGCTCTCCATTTTTTTTAATCTGAAAGGGCATGAGGGCTGAATTTAGGTCCCGTGGCTTTCAATTTATATTTTCTAAGTCAAATGAGGCGTATAGTCTCTTGAGCAAATTTCAACCAAAACTTTCTTTTTCATTTATGCTATGCATGTGGCATAGTTGGGTTAAAAGATTTTAAGAATATCCGATATGGCGTGCACCTAACACCATAAAGACCAAACATTCGACCAGTTACGCTACTCATTAATTATAATTTAGCTCTGCATCAGTGCATTGTAACAGCCTGTCATGAGCTCATGATTTTTTTTTTAGCAAAATATATTCAGTATACAAGTACATCTAACAAGATGTGAAAGCTAGAATTTCATGTTTGATTTTTAGTTGGATGGCCAGTCGCATTATGACTTCACATTACAACGTGGAATGTTTAATTCTCATAAATACTGTATTTTCATACTTGCTCTGAAAGTTTTCAACCTACATATGGAGTAGATTAAGTGATTCTCTACATTCTATTAAACAAAAATGTCTTGGATCATTGTGCTGCCAACTACATTAAAATGAATGATATAGAAATTGAAAAGAAAAAAAAAACGGGAGCATGAGAATAAGTGATTAACACCACTTAAAATGTTAAAAGTGGATTGACGGCTGATATTCAGAACTAGATCCACTCTAAATGGATATTGAGAAAAGCATCTTTACATGAATTTGTAAATTACGCATCAAATAGATATTTAATTGTTGCTGGGGAGAAAGGCCGCCAGCCTGCCACCTTTCAGGAGGACAAAACTGAAAAACAGCTAGCCATTGCCAGAACCTTAACAAAGAAACTTGCCATCTCACCGCGAAGAAGGAGCAAGGCAATCCAACGGAAATAGGTCCCATTCAATCCCAACAACTGTAAGTAGAGTTTGTTTTAGACTATCTAGCTCTAAAGAAAATTGATTCAGTTAACGATTTTTTATAGACTCAGATATCTATAATTCTATACATCAAAATAATACATGCCAAATATACAGCTAAATGAGATAATTCAGTGGCACGAAACAGGATATGCCAAGATAGAAACTTGATGTTGCAAGGAGAATCAAATGGCCATCTATAATTCAAAAAATGTGCTATCGACAATCTTGAGATTCTCCATCTCCTCTTCACCAGCAATTCCAGGGTCAACATAACACAACTAAATAATGCAGATCATCAGACTTAATAATTTAATTCTGTAAGAAGAAAGCATATAATTTTTTAAGAGAGACAGACCTGATACTGTGGCTTCTTTAGCGTGTGAATCCCTCTTTTAATGTATCTCTGCCATCCAACTTTTCCTCTGAGCGAGCTCTCCAGAGCAGCAGTTTTCTATGAAAATAAGTCACAACATGGGAAATAATACATCATCATAAGCAACAAGCTTCTGCCAGAATATTTTTCTGAACATACAGGGGGAAAAAACCTCAGAGAGCATCGAAACATACTTCCATTCCTTCTATTGAAAAAATAAAAGAAAATGGCTGAGAATATGATTTTATTCTTTTTTTAAAAAAGTATACTACTCATATAGAATGCTTTCTAAACCAACATTCTTTCTTCTTAGAACCAGGAAAGACTGCCATCTTCCAAAGTTTCAAGTATTTGCAAAATTCAAGTTTATTCATTCTCAAAGTTGCTTCAAGTATAGGACGACCTTTACTTGTCGGCCAATATCAAATTAGTCCCCATGCTTTTAACTGAACAAAGCTATATGCAAAGATACTACATACTTGTATGAATCATGATGTGCAGGCACATAGAGATGTCTAAAAATCCAATTAAACAATAAAATATTAACAAGGAACAACCAAAGACCTGAAGAGAAAAAAATTACATGAGAAGAATCAAAAATTAGGAGACTGAATTGCCTTGTTCCAGTCCTTTCTCGTTTAACTTGAATCCCAACTATAGTTCTTGAATGTCCATCATGTTGAAAGTACAAAGGCCTGTCCAAGAAAACTTCTAAAAAATTAGAAAACTATCAGAAAGACAATCTTTTCTGTGGTCAGAATTTGTGTCGATTTGCTCCCAAACTTACGATTTCTCACTGACAATAACACATTGGTGGCCAAATTGGATAGAACAATTATTGGAAAAGTAATTCCACACGAAGTCAATGAGAACTTGATGACCTTTACATTTGCTTGCATTATCATCACATGATTTGTCCATAGTGTCATCAAGCTGGATGATAGAAGAATTTGACCTTTCATTCTCACTACACTTTGCATGGGGAACATCACGAGACAGATATCTATCCATTGGTCCATAAAAATGAAATGCTTTCCTTTTACTTCCTTTACAATTTTTCATTCGCATGGACCCCAGACTTGAACCTGGGACAGATAGATAAAGTGATTCAGATTCCTTTGGACCAAAATCCACTATTCTTGCCCGAAGCCCAAAAGAACGCAAAAGGGCAGCACATTCAGTGGGCCCTATCCATTTTTCTGAGCCATAAATAACATGATTGAATTGATCAGAGCCAGCTGCATCAAAACCACTTTCCCAAGCAATCTCAAGCCATCTTTGGAGTGATGAGATATCAGGAACAAATCCAGAACCACCAAACAAAACTTCTCTAGTTTCTGGCCTTTGTGCCATCAAGTGCGAGCTAAGCATTTGAATATTTCGCCAACCACAACCCCATCCAACATCCTCTGACTCAATGCTTTGGAAATGATCAACATAACCTGCCAAAATGGCTTTTGAGTCTCCAGGTTCAGACTCTAAACAATTTCTTAATAAGGCCATCAAACCCCCCTCAACTTTGTGAAATTTACTCCTTGTCTGTAAATCAATCAAGCAAGATTTCTTTTCCTCCATTTTACACATTCCAATATATCTAGCCTGACCACCACACATAGAATTTTTGTCTCCAGGAATTGTTTTGAACTGCAAGCTACTGACTGCATGTTCAACCTGAAGAAAATCATTGTATTTATAATAATCACTATGCATGACAATATACTGATTTTGTAGCTCGTTTTTTGTCCCCTTCATACACAGGCAAAATGCAACGCATACAAAAACCTAATTGACACAGAAAATCATTGGAGTTAGAGTCTAATCCACAAGTTGGAATATAGCATAAATTGCACACGTTGTTCAGTAGACTTGCTAATACATGTCAAACTAACTAACTCACTCCCAATAGTTAGTTAGATGACCCCTCCGACACATCAATATAAGAAGATGGGCCATTTACGCTTAAAGGAACTTCTGGAACAAAATGAGGTTAATAAATAACAGCATGAATGTCATCATAAGTTTTTAGGTTTGAATGAACAGATTGTGTATTGAAAAGAGGAAGAGAAATTATCAGTGGAGTGCTCCCACCTGTGCATGAAGATCATTCCTTTGCTTTGACAACCCCTATTTCCACTCTACTGCCAAGCCTTAGTTGTTTTAACAATATCAGCTGCTTAAGCCTGAGTTATTTCTTCCACTGGAAACGATTGGGATGTGAAGTTCACACTTTTGTCCATACTTACTTAGCCTGTCTTCGTTTTAAACCAGAGAATGTGGCTTATCTAGGTCTTTTGCAACTACTTATTTCTTTTTAATGGAAAGGGAATATTTCATTACTAAATTAGCTGTACAAATACAAGAAGTAAATAAGATTTACATCAAACAGTAAAGAGGTTGTGATACCTAGCTGTGTGAGAAACTATGGTCCTAATCTTAACCAGAATTGCATCTACATTATATTTGTTGTTTGAAAAATGCGGCAGTTACAAACATCCCAGAGTTTCCAGAGGGTGATGCATAAACCAACTTTCCAAGTGTCATCCAATTGTTTGTTGGCAGGTTGGTCCATTAGCCATGTTGAAATATTCTTTCCAAAGAAGTCCGCGCTCAGATACTGTGGCAGGATTTTTGCAACTACTACTTATCCACAATATATATGCATATGGTCTAAACTCTCAATGGACCCTATAGGTGGGTTACCCAAATCTTACTCTAAGACCACTATTGCGGTTGTGGTTTATTGTTTAAGCAAGGCAGTTCATTCCTGCTTTGAACACCCCTATAATGCTACAGATGTTGCTCAGGATGACAAAGTGGTCAGCCTTCAAAGATTTCCCAAGTGTATTGTTACTGATAGGGACACCATTTTGTGTGGAAGGTTTTGGAAGGAGTTGTTTCACCTATGCGGAGTTAAGCCACAACGCTCTTCTACTTGCCATTCACAGACAGACAGCCACATAGAGGTTTTGGATCATCCTCTAGAGTGACACTTTCTATGTATGGCAAGTGATTTCTCAAGTTCCCAAAGTAATGGGCTAAGTGCTTGCCATTACCTATGCTTTGGACCTCTGGTATAAGGCTACCTCTCACTCTGCTAACGTAATGACACCATTTGAAGTTGTTTATGGTATTACCCCACATACTCTTGTTTGGCGATTCTCCTAACAAGGTGGCAAACAAAACTTGCTCAACTAGGAAGCTAATCATTAAGCTTCTCGAACAACAACTGTTGAATGCGGAGGATGATCCAACAGGCAAACAAACATAGGAGTAGGCAATGGTTTGCTATAGGGCGTATAATTTACTTGAAACTTCATCTCTTAGGAAGAATCTCATTAATAATTCCTCCCTCCATAAGCTGGCTGCAAAGTGTTTTTGGTCCACTTAAGGTAAGAGATTAAGTTGCCTACCATTTCATGAGTACGTCCTGTTTTTCACATTTTTTTTATTAGAGAAATCCGTAGGTCCTGGCACAGCGATCACTCATACGCAGGCTTTGGTAGATAACCAAGCCCAGTTTATGTGGAAAAGCCAAAGCGGTCCGGAGAAGGCAGATAGTAAGCGTGTACATCTAGCTGTTACTCAAGGGCCGTCAGATGAAGAACTCCTTTGCTGCAGATGCAACATGAAAAGACTTGGCTGCTATTCAACAGCAATTTCCTGATTTGCCTACAACTGAACCACTCACAAACACCTGTGGGCAAGGATGTTTTTTTTAAAGGGAAGTATTCATAATGTCGAAGGGATTGTTAACTAACTATTAGGAGTGAGTTTGTTAGTGTTCGTTATTCGGCTTTATAGGAGAGGGATCTTATATTTACACCCTATGTAATTCGCATTTGATTGATGATATAAGATTTTCCCAATTTTATTCCGTTCTTCCACTGCATATTTTATGCCAATGTAAATAAAGTTTAATGAGACCCCGCAAAGCGAACATCTTAAAAATAAGCGAACATCTAAAAGAAGCTGTGGCGGAGGAAATACCGGAACAGAAGGAAGTGGTGAGTTAGGAGAAATCGCAGCTTGCTGGGCCAACTCAAAATCCATTGCGAGTTGCTGCTGCTGGCGGCGACAATCATCATCCTGGAAATGGCTGTCCGCGTGCCTGCATTTGCATCAGAGTTCACTCGTTTATGATATCGATTACATGTGAAAGATGAATAATAAAGACTGAAAAAGAAGAAAGGATACCATTCGAGTTCCGATGAGGGAACTGATAAACCACAGAATGGGCAAGTCAAAGAATCCAGTTTGCCCTTGATTGAAAATATTAGTTATTAGATGTCAGAACCAGAAAGGAGATGGAGGACGATGAAGCTCTTCCCTTTCACCCAGTGAAATGTCGTGACCTTTTTCAGTGTTTCGGCCTTTTGTTTTGGTTTTGGGCGCCCTCGCGCCATAAATTTTTATAGGGCGAAGGACTAAATGTAGCAACGAACAATTTTTCAGTAAAAGTTATGATTTATCTATTTTTAGGTGTAAAATTATATATAAATAATTTATTTTAGAGTAAATTTAACAATACCGTTAATTACACCTATTAGTTTTTTTTTGAAATGTGAGTCTCAGTCCCTATATATTAATATAATTTTAAAAGGTTAAGATGTAAATTTAATAATGGACTATTTTTTTAGGCATCTAACATAATTATTTTTCGTAAAAGTATTTATAAGGAAAATATAAACATTTAGATAAGAGCATGTTTTTTTCATAAGAGCATTTATAAGAAAAATATGGGTGTTTATATTACAACTAAATGAATTTAGGAGGTTAAAACATTTTGGGCATTCACATATTTATCTTTCTATTAACAAAACTTAATTTTATTTTGACCAAAATGGTGCAATAAAATTTTTTTACAAAACAAATATGCGAACAACCAAAATTATTTAAATTCTGAATTTGTTTTGTAAATATTTATATTTAAAAGAATTCATGGATTTAAATAATTTTGGTCGTTTGCATATTTGTCTTATAAAAAAAAAATTTGTGCCATTTTGGTCAAAATAAAGTTAAGTAAATATGGGCATTTACAAGACAAATATATGAATGCCTAATGTTTTTTAACCTCTTAAATTCTTTTAAATATCTTTAGTTGTAATGTAAACACCAATATTTTCCTTATAGATGCTCTTATGAAAAGAATAAAGCAAGAGCGTTAATATAAATGATTTTATCTAAATGCTCATATTTGTCTTGTAAATGCTCTTAGAAAATAATTGTATTGGGTCCCCCAGAAAAATAGTTCATTGCTAAATTTGCACCTTAACCTTTTAAAAATATATTAAAATAATAGGGAGTGAGACCCACATTTCAAAAAAACTAACGGTGTTAAGTGAAATTAACGGTCTTGCTAAATATGTTCCAAAATAAATTGTTTATGTCTAGTTTTGCACCCAAAAATAGGTAAGTCTTATGGGCGCTCTTGAGGAAACTATTCGTTGCTAAATTTGCACCTTTGCCCATTTTTATATAAGGGGTTCTAACACCATAATTTTTTTTAGGAGTAAAAATGTACATAGACTCTTCTTAAGAGACAAAAATAACACATCTCTTAACTACAGTTAACGTTTGTCAATTTTCTTTTAGTGGGACCCATACTTTCTCAACTCTTCCTTCTCTCCTTATCTTCAACCCCATGTCTGATGCCACCCTCTCTATACTTTTCTTCATCTATCAGCCTTATTCCTTGTCTTTTTCTTCCTCTAATTCCCTCTCCTCCCATTCATATTATATCACTCTTCGCGTAGGCCCTTCATTCTTATACTCTATGTAACTCTGACTTCTGACTTCAGATCTGGCTTCCCTAATGTCACCCTTATCAACTCCGACTTCTGACATGGGTCCTCTGCCAACATGAAATGGCAGAACTAGACTGCGAGTCTTCCAGCTCACCTAAGAGCTTGGCCACGAGTCTGATGGTGAAACCATCGAATGGCTACTTCAGCAGACCAAGCCTACCGTCATTGCCGCCATCGGTACCGAAACCATCTCTAGCTCGTTCTCTTAGTTTCTTAAGTAAAATAAATCCATTAAAATTCTCAACTTTCTTCATGCCAAATGCTCAACTCCTGTTTTATTTGTTTTTTTGATTCTTTGATTTTTCCACTGATGTGAATAAGGTTGGGATAAAAATAAGGAGGAAAAAAAAAAGAAGCATCACAAGCACACTATTATTGGCAAAAAAAAAAATCATTGGCACACTATTGAACAAATCAAAGAAAATTGATAAGAACGTGATTTTTTTAAGGAAAATCTAAAGTGGAAGGAGAAAGAGGAAGAGAAAGCACATGTGAATGTGTAAACTATTTCTTTTTCAAATCTTCAAGCGGATGGAAAAAGAGAGGGGATGTGGTGAGAAAGAAGGATAAGAAAAATAAAAAATAAAAATTGACACATCTACTGAAGGTACATTAGTTGGGGCCCACAAAGTTTGAGAGTTAACGTCCGTTTACAAAAGTTAACGTTTGTCTTAAATATGGGAAGTGACCCAATCATTATCAACGCACTTGACATATGTGGAATTGTATGCTACCGTATGTGATTTATTGTACGATGACAATGTTGAGTCTCAAGCAATGATGAAATTTAATGGAAATACGCTTCCATTAAGTAGTAATGAGGTTAACACTGTAGATGAGCATGTATCCATGTTCACTAATGACATGAAAAATTTCTACTCATTTGAGCCTCTCAATATGAGTGGCATAAATGGACCGACATCTCCTATTCCTTATGAAGAACACATTGATGATGAGGATGAGGATGAGGATGAATACGATTTTTACTTAAACATTGGCACTGAGGATGATGAGGAAGATAGTGATAATGACAATAAAGTAATGACTGGGCACAACGATCTTGCAATTGCCTTCTTATCACAAATTCAAGATGAACCATATATGCCGCATGAGTTTGGAGATTTAGAAGGAGGTTTAAATTTTAGTGATACTGAAGAGTTATATATTGGAAAGACATTCACCGACATTTGAGTTCTACAACGTGCAGTCAAGCTATACTCCGTTGAGTGCATCATACATTTTGGGTATTTCATTACTCTAAAAAGTATGAAAAATACCGATGTATTTACTATGGACAAAGTTGTAATTGGAGAGCAAAGGCCTGTAAGAAAGAACATAGAAACTTTTGGGAGCTAACAAAATATAATGGGCCCATACATGCTTGAACACATCAATCAGTCAAGACCATCCAAAGTTGGGTGTTAATGTTATATCGTCTTGTATTGTGGCAATGATGATTGATAAGCTAAATGTCAAAGTCTCGCAAATTATTAAGAGAATGCAATCTATGTTTGCATACAATGTGACGTATAGGAAAGCGTGGAAGGCAAAACAATTAGCCATTACCACTGTTTTTGGGAATTGGGAGACCTTATATTCCTTACTCCTAAGGTGGCTAGCTGTAGTTCAACACTTTATGCCTGGATCGTGTGTCCAATTTTTCAATGAGCCAGTCAGCCAACTTGATTCAAACGATCAACCAATTCAAATGTTTCGTTGTGTTTTTTG
Organism: Acacia concinna; assembly: GCA_037177275.1. NCBI lineage: Eukaryota > Viridiplantae > Streptophyta > Magnoliopsida > Fabales > Fabaceae > Acacia > Acacia concinna. Next base: position 1,351,964 of record JBAGKO010000011.1, read on the forward strand.
GGCATTCCAACCATGCATAGACATATTTCCTTATCTGAAGCCAATTGTACAAGTTGATGAAACATTCTTATATGGAAAAATACAAGGGTACATTACTTATGGCGATATCACAAGACAGCGACCGAAATGTCTCCCCCTTGCATTTGCTATCGTTGAAGGGGAGACAAGATCTATATGGGATGGTTCTTACGGCCTCGTACACCACGTAGTGGTCAGAGATTCAATGGACATATGTTTAATTTTAGATAGACATAAAGCAATTTTAGCTGTTGTTACTGAACCCCAAGTTGGCTGGCAAGCATCACAAGGGCATCATGTCTTTTGTTTACGACATGTGACATCAAATCTTCACAAAGCACATGGAACAAATTGGTTGAAAGAAAAGTTTATAAATATCAGTGAGATTTATCATGCTATTAATTGTCTTATAAGGACATGATTGTATAAATATTTCTAACAAGCTAATTATTATTTGTAGGGTATGCATATGAACGTCGTGTAGTTGAGGTTATGTGCATATGATCTCGACGGTCAATACTTTGAACATATGAGAACCAACCTTACAGAGTGCACAAACAATGTATTTAAAAAAGTCTGGAGTCTACCGATATGTTATTTAGTGAAGGCAATGATGTATAGAGTGAATAACTATTTTGTGCAATGAGCTCACAAGGTATACACACAAATTACGGCAGATCAAATGTTTTCAGAGACAATAACAAAGAAATTGGACCACGTAACTCAAAAAGCATCAGCATGTGTTGTTCGTGTGTTTAATAGAAGATCAACGATATTTGAAGTTGCTGAGTCATACAATGTTCAATGTCGTCAGTTTGGCAGGTGTTGCAAAGTCAACTTGACTTAAAGAAAATGTGACTGTAAGGAGTTTCAAGCAGAAATATTTCCCTGCATGCATGCTGTCGCGGCTTGTGCATGAGTAGGTATTGACCATTTACAATATGTCCATCTTGTGTTTATGTTGGAAACTATGAAAATGACATATGATAATGAGTTTCAGCTTAGAGCAGATGTGACGTATTGGCCACAAATAGATTGTCCTACTTTGATACCTGATCCATTAACTGTTAGACAAAAAGGTCGTCCTCGCTCTAGTCGCATATGTAATTAGATGGATTGGACCACATCCAATGAAACAAACAGATGTAGATTGTGTTGACAAAGTGGTCACAATCACTCTAATTGTTCATAAAGCTCGAATGCTAGACAACAAATTATGCATTTCAGTATTAAATAGTTTTGATATTAAACAATTTTAATATATTCTGGAGATGTTGTGTTATGTATCATTTTATACGTGGTTTTGATATCTTAAATGCTATTCTCATCTTTATTCCATTAACCCATGCAGAGACGTTATACAATGACACAACATCATGAATAAATAATGAATCTTGGATCAGAAGATACCTCCTTTTTGTACTTGCAACCCAATCATATATTTGAAGAAGTGTGGCAAAGAGATGTAGGTACAATGTATTGACCATAGATAACAAAAATTAGTTGCATTTGTTGATGAATTTTGTTTCACTTTTTCATTGTAGGTTAATAGGATTTTGCACATGTGACGAATAATGCATACTTATCGAATGATTGACCCACTTCCTTAAATAGTTGAATATCTTAGAATAGCTGGATTTTATGGTGTTGCACGACTAGGCCAATTTGATTATGATCAGCGTTTGGTCTCTGCACTTGTTGAAAGGTGGCACCTTGAAACTCATACATTTCACACCACATGAAGAGAGTGTACAATAACATTGCAGGATGTATCCCAACAATCAAGTCTGCCATGTGCAGGACTTCCTGTTATTGGAAGTATTGAGTTTATTTGGTTAGACGTCTACGAGTGGCTTTTAGGCATTAGACCTCTTGCAGATAAAGTCCATGGCTAACGACTAAAAATTAGCTGGTTGGAAGAGAACTTCAATGATCTACCGCATTATGTTGATGATGCATAAGTGCAACAATTTACTCGTGCATATGTACTTAGATTAATAGGTGAGTACCTGATGCTAGATAGATTAGGCAATTGGGTTTATTTAATGTACCTACCATTACTTCATGATCTTGAGCGAGCTGGCAACTATAGTTGGGGATCGACGATCTTAACTCATCTGTATAGAGAGCTATGTAATGCCACAAAACCAAGTGAGGGAGAGATTGGCGGGTGCTTATCATTACTGCATATGTGGGCAGGGGATCGCTTCCCACCACAGCACCACATCGACCTTCATATCCAGATCCACAATTACAGACCTATAATCTCTTACCTCCGTTGGGATTTAGGTACACTAAATTTACATACAAAACATTTCATGGGCTATGTTATTAAAATTATACAAAGTATGATGTTATTTTTTCTGATTACAGATGGAGGAATGTGAGACAGAGCTCTCATCCCGTCGCCGTTACTTTGCTCTGATACAGAAGTTTCTTTGATGAAATGGTTTATGATGAGATCATTTGGCAGCCATACCAATATGTAGAGGTGCTAAAAATGATTCCAGAGTATTGCTCACAGAGACCTGAAATTTGGCTTGCCTCTGTGCTACTTATATGCTTTAATATCATAGAATGGCATCATCCTGATCATGTGCTGCGACAGTTTGGTCGTGAACAACCAATTCCCGCCCCACCGATGTGTTTATCAAACTACCACACTATGCAACTATGGGGCAGAATAGGCACAAATTAGATTTCTAAATACTCTCAATTTATTAACTCATGGAATGGTTGGTCGCATACTATTGTCAATGTGCCAATGACACAAGATCATCTTCGAAGGACGTTTGAATACATGCAGTGGTACTAGCGACATACAAGACAATGGATTCATCGAACCACTGGCAATACTGGTTCCGTAGTTAGTTTTCCTTTTTATTTCGATCAATACATGCTTTTTTTCTTTACATCAAAAGTGTTATAACCCCGTAACTTATTATTTATTTTAAGCTGCCATAGTTGAGGAGTTATATCGGCTAGCAATCAATACTCGTGATACATGCTCGGATTGTATCGATTATTGAGATAGAGTTGCTTGAGACCAACAAAACATACTACTTTCGCTTAGAGAGCAACAATTGGATAGTACTCCTCAACCTTCTCCTCCAGTAAAAGAGTTGTCTATGCCACAAATTCCTCAACAAAGGCCAAGCAGGTGATGTCGCGGTTACTTGTCCATCCAACCACCGGCTGCAGATGACAATGTTACACATCAAGACCATCATTATTACGTGTCACCGCCATCGTCATCCCATCAAAAAACC
>JBAGKO010000011.1:1367711-1384808 GCA_037177275.1 Acacia concinna
CTTGGGTATTTAGTAATAACATCTAAATTATAATATTTTAATATGCCCGGTTCAATGGCCGGTTCGACCCCCGGTCCAACCCAGTTAAACCCTTTGAACCCTTAACCCATACCGTGACCGGTTCTTTAACCGGTCCAATTTTTTATACCTTGGTTTTAGCCAATAGAAGAAGGTCAGGATTGATACATTGCACATAATCCGGCATTAAATAAAATGCCATTCTTTGTGACGGTAATTCCAAAATTGAGCCAGACACTAATTGCGGGAAATCTTATAATATCTTGCCCTTGCGGGGAGAAGCCTTATAGGCATTTCTTTAAGGGCAGTCCTTATGGGAGATTTTTTTTTTGGTCAGAAAATCTTGGTGGGGATAAATTAAAATGTAAACAGTAAATACTATACATAATACTCCCCTAATTCTATTTATAATAAACTTTTTTAGAAATTTTTTTAAAAAAATCATAAAAATGTTAATTACATTATTTTAAAACATTAAAGTTTATGTTTTTTTTTTAAATTATATTGTTTGACTTATAAGATACTATATAATGTAATAAAATATAACATATAATATTATTAAATATTTCTCCAGTCCTAATTATAAGGGTCTTTTAGAGAATTCTAGAAAAATTAAAAGAAAATTAATTACATTACTTAATCATATCATATATTGGGTTTTATTATATATATTAGTTTATAAGTTAAATAACATAATTTAAATAAAAACGATAAATTTTAATATTTTAAAGTAATGTAATTAACTTTTTTAAGATTTTTTTATAATTCTATAAAAGTCTTTATTTATACTTAGGATTGCAAAGAATGATATAATTAGTTTTTTTTAAATTTTTTTTTTATAATTCTGTAAAAAAAGTTTAATAAAAGTTTATAAATAGAAATGGAGCAGCATTACAAGCGAGAAAGAATCTCCCCTCACAAAAGGCGAAGATAAAGGAATATTAAAACCGCGTCTCAACCCTCAATACATTGAACACTGACGAGGTATTTACAAGAGTAGTTGCTCATTGGTCAATATTCGATCGTCATAGTCCAAACTCCAAAGAAGGCACTGAGCGCCGGTCTTCTGCGATATTTCTTAAGCAAGAGAGTTCAGCTTTCTTGCCCCGGGCAGCTCTGTCATTGCTGGTCGCTACATCCACCGCGAATTTTGACTCGCCAGTTTTGAATGTGCAAGTCTCCCTCTGGGTGGTCATCTTGCTCGTGTACTCTAAACCCTGGGCGATTTTTGCTGCGACGAGATAGGGCTTCAATATCTTCACCAGGTATATGACTGTCAATTAGTTGCAATTTGGCTATTGTGGCTCCAAATGAACTTCTTTTGATTTATGAATAGTTTCGAATTTAGACCCTGTAAGTCAATGGAAGGTAATCAAGGCATCGACCCGGTCAGTACTGGTGCTGCTGCTGGTATGCAACGAACCAGTTCCTCATTCGTCTCCTCCTCAGGTGTTACTCCGAGGCCACAAAACCGATTCAGTGCTCCCGTTCCCAATTTCAATGCCTCTCAAATGAGCACTTCCGCGTTTCTGACTCAACAAAACTTGAGTCCTGAGAATCTGAAACCCGGTATACCTCCATCCCACCCTAATATCCCATCTTCGTCGCATTATTCCCAAATTTCAGAGTTCCATTCGGCTTCCCAGCAATTACGTTCTCCGAATATGAGACCGCGCTCTTCCCATTCACGCTCTCTGTCTCAACAGTCATTTTTTTCCCCAGATAGCCTGCCTCCATTGAGTCCTTCACTTTACTGTGAGCCCTCGGCAGCCTCTTTTTCCAACTCGATTTCTACAGATGTGTTTATGGAAGAAAGTGTGGTTAACTCTCATGGCCCTGGCATTTCTATGCCTATCCATAGGGATCACGCCTTTCAATCTGGTCCTAGTGTTCTTCCCCGCAAAGGGCATAGGCGCTCCAGCAGTGATACTCCATTAGGACTCTCTGGCTTCATTCAATCTCCCCCTCCTCAGTTAGTTCCCTCACCTTGGATGAATTTGGACAATTCAATTTGTAGAGGAGAAAGATCAGGATTGGAGAAGCCAATTCAGTTGGTAAAAAAGGAACCCAAAAAGGACGAGGGTCATGTTGATGGTTACAATGCAGACTCTATGGTTGAGAGAAAAGAGGATGTGATGGATGATTTAATTAGCGTGTATATGAATTTGGACAATATTGATAATATGAACTTATCTGGGGCGGAAGAATCAAAGACTTTTGAAAGCAGTGATAATGAATTTGAGAGTCTCGTAAGTGCTAAAACAACCTCCACACAAGGGGCAACATCGAGCTTTGGGGAGGAAAGGAGGGAAGGAATCAAGAGGAGTTCTAATGGGGACGTTGCGCCAGGTTCTCGCCATCGGAGAAGTTTTTCGTTGGATAGTTCTATAGGAAATCTGCATATTGGTGATGAATCACCGAAGCTTCCTCCTTTGGGGAATGGAGTTGGTCAGCGCTCACCTAGCAGTTTGGTAGATGGTAAAACACTTGAAATCAACACGGAGTTGAGAAATGGTGAATTCTCTGAATTAGAGCTGAAGAAAATAACGGAAAGTGATAAACTTGCTGAGATTGCTTTGTCAGATCCCAAGCGTGCAAAAAGGTATTATATTTCTTCTGCTCTTCCCCTTCGTTAATTTACTCCTATTAAGATTTAAAAGTAAAATAGCTCATGATGTTTCCTATATATTCGTCCAGAATATTGGCTAATCGTCAATCTGCTGCTCGATCCAAGGAGCGGAAGGTGCAGTACATTGCAGAACTTGAGCATAAGGTGCAAACTCTTCAGTCAGAGACAACCACAATGTCTACTCAATTCACCAAATTGCAGGTGGGCAACTTCTCTGATGGGTTCATGAGTCATGGCCTCTATTCCTATTTAACTTCATCAACTATATTTTTCTTTTTATAAAGCTAGTTTTCATAAATCATGCTCAAAACTCCCAATGCTGTGTTTTTGTTCTTGTTGCCAGAGGGACAACTCACAGCTGAAAAGTGAGAACAGTGAATTGAAATTCAGGCTTCAAGCCATGGAACAACAGTCCCAACTTAAAGATGGTTTGTATATGCCCCTTTTTCTGCCTTTTGGTTTTAGTCAGCTGAATTTTATCTCTTATTCAAATTGGATGTTTTTTATGTGAACTTTCCTATGAAATAATTAAATATATGTGATGGCGTGCATTGATTGCTTTTTTCAGGTTTTGTAAGGACAACTCTGCATGCTTTTGCCTGTTCTGATTTTCTTCTAATTTTGTAATATGTTAAATGTAAATGAAATATGAGTCATTTTTTATACTGTATTCTTCCTTATGGCATGTTGCTACATCACTCTATATCACCATTTGTGCTTCTCTATACCTGCCTGGCCAAGGCATATCCTGTTTTCATCTTGTCAAATACCTGCAAATTTTAGATCCCAAGAGCATTTTTCACCAACACAATTGATTATTCCTCACTTTTAGTTTCTTCGTTGCTTTGAAGAAGCCCCTTTAAGATGCATATGAAGATTTCTTGGGTGATATATATGTGTATTTGGCAAATGTTTACATTCATAGATGGACTACATTATCTGTCCATACTAGGGGAAACATAAGCTCCTACTGAAAATTGGATTGTTCTTTTAGTTTGACTAGTTCAAAGTGGCTTGGTTTCTTATTTTTTTGTGAAATTAACGAGACTCTAAAAATAAAAATTTTCCTCATTTGAATTTAGCGGCCTTTTAATCTTAATTCCTTGTAATCACTGAATACCATTAGAGGGCCTCCTGAAACTACTGTTTGCTCCAAAGCCACTATGAATTGTGGCTTTGTTACTGGATTCAAGGAATATCTCTTGTTGGAACTAATATTGAAAAATTAATGAAACTATGGATACCTGTTATAAGCAATTGTTTCTTTTCTTAATTTTGCATATTTGATATCACAGATATTGTTGCCTTCACCTTATCAATCCGGTCATCTACCCCCCGGGAAAAAAAACCCCATTTTAAACCATTAATGAAAAAGTGCACGCAAAAGTTAATTTTGCTATTTCCTGCTCTGTATTTTCTATCTTCAGGTGCAGGTCATTTGTTTTTATGTTTATAGATTTAACAGGATACTAGAATGGCTTATAAAGTGTGGTACGTTAGTAGGTCTACATTTAAATAATTGTTTGTGTCCCTATTTGAGCAGCTCTGAATGAAACCTTAACTGCTGAAGTCCAGCGTTTGAGGCTTACAGTCACGGAACTTGGTGGCGAGTCTATCCTTGCAGGTCGCATGGCTCGCCAACGTGCGATTAATCAACAGAGGTTCCAATTGCAACAAGAGCAGCCTGGCCAGCTTAAACGATTGCAAATGCAAAATCAGCCTCAGGAGGAGGCCCAGACTCAGTCGCACAAGATTCAACAGCATGAATTGAATGCACCGAATCATATATAGCTGGTCGCTCTCCATTGAATCGACATTTAATTCCTTTAGGAAATGGGCGGGGCATTAGTTTGCTTTTATATTTTGATTAGTCTATATATCAGCCCTATTTAATTAATTAAATTGTAGGTTTCACCCATTATAAAGTATATACTCGGAATAGTTTCTTGTCATAGTAGTGGTGTTATGACTGCTATCTCGCCCTTGCCAAATGCCAATGAAAACAATTATATACTTCAGTGTTATTTTGTTCTGGATTTAGAGAGAGAAAAATAAATTAGAGCTGTACAGTATGTCTTAGAGTCACTGTCTGGATGTGCGCGAGCGTGTTGAGCAAAGTGGACTATCGAACATGCTTCTGTAAAAGTCATTTCCTATGTGCTGATGTGCTGCCAGGGGTGGCGATCAGTAGGACGGATCTATGATGCCGACGTATATTCTTGAATCCTGGGATAGTCATCTGAATTCTTCAGACAATAGGACGGATCCCCGTATGATTTTATCCCAGGGGTGCCAACGGAATTCAGATTTATCAACCGGGATAATGCCATTTATTTATTTTTCAGCTAAAAAATTATTTAAAATGAAAACGGCAACCTAATTTAATGAATACTTTAAAGTATGAAAGTTATTTTTGATGAAGCATGAAGCCGGCCCGTAGAATTGGGCTAGATATCAGATGAAGTACTCCCTTCTGTTGTTAAAGTAAGACATGTTTATATTTGAAAAGTTAATCTTTTTTCAAAACATGGGATATGGCTTTAATATTTATCAATTTCTTTTTAATTTATTTCTATTAATACTCATTTAATAATAACCAAAGATGAGAGAGAATTGAGGAATATGATTAGGATTTTTTTAAAAAAAAAAACTTGTCCTATTAACTAATAGGCTGAAATACATAAAGCCTCATAAACTTTAGTTTAGTTACGTATAATTCCACTCACTTTTAAAAATTTAAATCTAGAACCTTAATATCAAATACCCTATTGTTAAAATTAACGTTTTAAGCCACATCAGAATTTTTTTAAAATCATATAACGTCATTTATAAAGAACACTTGGCATTTAACATGTAATTTTTAATATCTTCTTTTAATTTGATTTTAAAGAAGATCAAGTCATTTTTATCGTCTTCCTTTTACCCATATTCGCCTCCTGTTCGCAATTGTTATGGGCACTATAATTGTAGCAATTGGTGCTTCCCCCATGTGTAAGAGGTAGGAGTTAGGTCTCCGTGTGCTAAAATTTCTAAGAAAATAAATCAGTTTTGCTTATCCTATGAGATCTTAATTTTCTATTTTGCAAGATTAAAACAAAATTGTAACCATATTATAATTTCAAGAATGAGACATTAGGCATTATTGAATGGGAAGAAACAAGGCACTAACGATCAAAGCCCTTAAGATATTAAGAAACAGTTTGTTGTCATTGTACGATAAGGGACAAGTTTCCTACTATAATGACAGTGAACCCATACTTCTGCTCCCAAGATTATTTCATTTGGGAAGTTGAAGCAGATAGTCCTTCTGGGATTGTGGATTCTATGAAAAATAAGATCAGATGAAGTAGAGGACATAAAGGAATTGGGATGATCCTAATCACTAAAAATTAGGGGTGAGAGGAAGAGGAAGAGCGTGAACGCAAAGCAACAACAAGTCAAAGACATGATTTGGGATTAGAGGGGAGGTGATTGTGAACGAGTATGAAGATTAAGGATTTTTAAGAAACAATATAAATGGCCAAACCTTTTTTAAATCAAATAAAAATAAAATATTGAAAATTATAAGAGCCAAGTGTTCCTTATAAATGACATGTGATGGTATGAAAAATGCAAAAATTGTGATGTGGCTTAAACCATTAGTTTTAAAAGTGATTTTGACAGTAGGATACTTGATAATCAAAACACTAAATATTAAGGTCCTATATTTAAACTTTTTAAAGTGTGGAACACTGTGCAACTAGACTAAAGTTTAGGGAGCTTTTGTGTATTTTAGCCTAACCAATATAACTAATTTTTTGATGGCCTATTTCCACTCATTTTTTATGGCATATTGGCAAGTTGAGAATTTAATGGGTGATGCAAGGGAATCCAACAACTTATTTTGTGCACTTAACTGTTGAACAGGGAAAGCATACAATAAGGCCAGCAAAGGGAAACAAGTAAATAAAAATCCTAATCAATAACAAAAGAAACTCTCCATTACATTTTGCATGCCATGTGGGCTTCCTCCTTCTTCAAATAGATGCTGTGAACATTATTTTAACTTTAAAACACCATTTGGCGGGCAATGTGATGAGTTAGAACAGTCATTTAACCTCTTATTGAAATCAAGATCATATTTGGTCAATTCACTGGCAGTGGTGAGCTTTCTGTTTTGATATATAAATGCATGCTTCCGTATGTTGCAAATTATTGCATCTACTTTTTATGATGCTGGTGATTATGCTGATTGCTTCTTATCTCCACTTTTTTCTGTTGGTGGTAAGTGACATTGCCTAGTGCTGATTGTATTTTGTTGGTTTGCTTAGCTTGCTTCATTCCATGTGGAAAAGATTGTCCATGTAATACTATGCAGATCTGTTCCTTTTATCTAGCTAGTTCCCGTCTTTCTATCGTCTTATAGAGATATTAAGGATAGGAAGACTTGCTTAAAAAAAAAAAAATTGTAGAAATTGAGTCGTCTCCTGTTTGTTTTCATGTGTCTGAAGCGCATAATATTGTTTGTGGTGGTGACTTTACTGTGTGCCTATCATCCACTGAAGGAGCTTCCTACGGTACTGTTTGTGGATTAAAATTGCATTCAGTTTCTTTATTTTTTTTTTCCCAACATGCTTACATGAGTTCTATGATTTTTCCGGAGACAAGTTTGTGACTTTTAAACATTTCCTCTCCTTGTTCTGCTATCCAGTACTGTCGGACTTCCACAATACGGACAGCTTGGGCATGGCGCAGATAATGACGTATCTGGATGTTATTTTACGGTCTTTATTAATTATCATACATGAATTCCATATTGCTGATTCTAATGTAAGATTTGCTAAAAAATATTGTAGTTTTAACCCATACCAGTGGGTGGACTCTGGAGCACTATACTTGAGGTATATTCAGAGATCACGTACCATTTTGTCTAGAATGGCTGTAAAAACTTTGCATTTGGAGACCACCCTGATTGGGTTATCTATTATTGTAGCATAGTCTGATGTGCTGGCATCACTATAAGCTTCAAATAAACTACATACCATTTTAACCTAAAGTTTTATTATTGTTGTATAGGGTGTGTTTGGAATGAAGATTGCAATTGTTACTTTTAAAAAAGTAAGATTGAGTAAAAGTAAGATCAGATAAAAGTAAGATTAAGTAATTTGATTTGTGTTTGGAATAAAGATTGCAGAAGTTATTTATACAAAAGTAAAACCTATTTAAACTTTCATCATATATCGAAAAAAAAGTAAAACTTATTTGGTTGAAATTTTATAAAAGTAACTTTGATGGGAAATGATTGAAAAGGGTATGAATCATATTATATAAATTGCACACATCTAAATATATTGTGATATTTATATTATATCCAGTCCTAATTATAAGACATAGTTGACCCTTTTAACTTCCTTAATCTCTAAAAACAATCATAATTCTTATAATTAGGACGAGATGGAGTCTTATTACATGTTATACTACCTCCGATCTTAATTATAAGATTCAGTTGACTCTTTTAACTTCCTTATTCTCTCTAAAAAAATCAACTGGATCTTATAATTAAGACTGGAGAAAGTCTTATTACATATAAATATAGTATAATATTTATACTACAGCTGGTTCTAATTATAAAATCCAATTAAATTTTTTTAGAGAAATGAAGAAAGCAAACTAGGCTAATTAATTATATCATATATTTTAGTTTTATCATATTATATATTAGTTCATAAGTAAAAAAAATGATTTTAAAAAAACGATAAATTTTAATAGTTTAAACTAAGATAATTAGTTTTTTTAAGATTATTTAAAAAGTTAACTTGATCTTATAATTAAGACCAAAAGGAGTAAATTTAACAGGGAAAAAAAGGGAACAGTGCCATAGGAGGGAAAGGTATGAAAATGCTGCTTCTGTGATTGGATTAAATTCTGCACTGTTCACGATAGCATCCAGCTGAACGAAACATGATTTTTTCCTTTTTGGCTTTTGCCGTAGTGAACAGTGAATAATCCTACGATCTGGGGCTCCCAACCACGCACATAGACTACAAGGACACGGTCAGGTCCTTCTCTTGTTCTACTATGGGTAAATTTTTACACTATAGGGTGGCTCATGTGATAAACGGGTATATTTGGATTGTGAAAAACTATTAGTAAGATCGCACTCTTAAGGCAACTCGTGGGCGGATCCTAAATAGTTTCGAGTTCAAATCTTCCTAATACGAATAAAGTTGATTCAGAAAAAGAATTGCCATTTTTGGCTGGGATTTATACTCTGAGTTGGCCAAAGTATCTAGAAAATAACGCAGCAAGCCAGCAACCTTAAATCACACTGAAGCACAATAAACAAAAATGACACTTATTTGAAACACAAACTTGCAAGCATCCCTTGGGTTCTAAGCAGTATACAAGTGTGGGTCGCAGCAAACTCCATCCAATTTAACTACGGCCTACTCGTTTCCCTTTCAGATCCGGATCCCTATAGCCAACAGAGGCACGTATCAGAGAAATGCAGAAGCAACGCCCACAGAATAACTAGAGTAGAGACGGTAATTATTCATACCTCTGAATGTGATCAAGAATCAACAGCCTAGGTCCAGGAGGGATTTTCACGTCTCTGAGAGCACTGCCGCAGCCAAGGCCAAAAAAAAAAAAACGATTCAGACTTGCCACGATAAAGAGAAAACACAAGACAAGATGTAATGAAAATTAAAAACTCTAGGAAAAAAAGATAAAGTCAGTGGCCAACCTGTCCGTGAGTAAAGGCAAAGTGTTGTCTGTCAACAAGCCTCTCTTGAAATTCTTCTCGTAACTTTGAAGGCCAAGGTTGAGCAACATGTGTCTCGTTTTGGCATAGTGAATATCTTCAGATGGTGGTTGAGAGAACTTTTGTCCGAACTGAATGGTATATAAATACAAAATCTTAGCATGGAAAGAGTTGAAGTGGTACCAAACTGTAAAACTACATCGACAGCATCCAAGGGTCTAGGCAAGTGTACTACACTCGGACAGAGGTCCATTAGTCATACCAGAGATTCCAACCATGTACTAAGTACACCCAATTTTTTTTTTTTTTTTTGGGAAAAAAAAGACAAAGGAGGAAAGAATTTCATTTCTAGACTCTTCACTTGATGCATATGTATTTCCTGTTATGTTGCCAACATGGGAACCTCGATTTTTATGATCCCCTTATGAAAGGGTACAATGTAAGAACTGCATAAAGATAAGTTGGTTCTCCTTGGTACCCACCTGGTAGAGTCCACCTTGAACAAGAGCAAAGAAAAGTCCAGAAGTGACTGCATTTGCTGCTTGATTTGGTCCTCCCATGCCACTTACCAATGAAAACATGGCCCCAGACCCAAAAGCCGCTGCCATGCTGTAATTGACATGTTAATAGAGGTCATCAATAATTCAACATCATTTTTTATACAAGAAAACAAAGTGGCTTAAATGAGGATATAAAAACCAAAAAATTATGCACAACATGATGCAACAAATAAATGTGAGCTTTTTGTCTAGGAGGAAAAGTTCGATTTTGTACCAGAGAAGCCATTTCATCAAGTTTATTGCTCAGGTACAGTTGGAAAGATTCTTACAACAAAATAATAATTATAAAAACTTTCAAAGTCATCATACTTTACCATTTTGAATTTTGAGTATGGAATCTGAAGTTTCATATAGTGTTCACCATTGTATAGTGCACATATGCAACATCCCAGCATCTCACCCTCATTTTTTTAAATACAAGTAGGGGAGATCCCATGTGGGACTTTACCATCCACCTCTTTAAAGTTTAGTCTTGATACATCTTGTAACATCTCGTTGCATCACTCTTGAAAGTTCCTGCTTTGAGACCCAATTATTCATCAGTTTTAACATGCATCAAGAGACAAGAGGGGAGCTGTCTACACCCTATAAGGCATCTTTTGTTTTTCTCCCTAGTTGTTGTGGGACTTCAAAATTCACCCCTTAGGCCCAGCGTCCTTTTTGACACATCAAACCATGGCTTTGATGCCATTGATGCCAACTGGTAATATTCTGTATAACTTCCCCACGCCTCACGCTCAAAATTATCCACTTTGGGGCCCTATTACCCCCTCACAGTTTTAAAAAGCATTCAGAGGGAGAGGTCTGATGCGGAACTTCACAACATACATCAATGGCTCCGATTTAATCAAATATGTTTGGGACCTACCGTATAGAACAAATTTGACTGTTGGCTGTACACACACCACATGCATGCAACATATTTCTCTTCACCAAGTCCCTTGATGGCTTAGTGCAGATAAAAGATGAAACAATTATGACCAACCATGATTAGAGGCTAAAATTTTCATTCACATTACATCTCTTCAGTATCAGATGGCATTGTTGTTGCTTTATTGCAAAAAAATTACAGGCCTACGGACTGTTTTAACAAGTATCCAATCTTTTGATGGACCAATGGTTCAGTTACCTCCATTATTTTGATCAAACCTACAAAATTTAGGGGGGAAAACAGGCATTCTGTTTTTACAATGTTAGAAAATTAAGCAATCTTTTTTATCCTGCCCAAAAATAGGTATGTATACATTCCCTCTTCCAGCCATATAATCATCAGGAAACTTAAAATTTCACCAGACTAGGTTTCAAGCATGAACACCAGGAAAAGCCAACCCAACTAATAAATGTTTCAACAGTTCTGCATGCATCCGAATAGAAAGTCAGCATACCAAGGGTACTGAAGTCAGGACTTTCTTTGGCCACATAAGAATACACAGCAATAAGAATACTAAATATAGTTGGAGATATAGAGAGATGCTATTTCTAACTTACATGCCAAAAGAAAAAAAACACTTTGCATTAAATTGAAAATGCTAAAACATGAAAATAGCATTTTTCCATTCTGATTTTGCAATAATATTAAATCCTAATCATTTCTCCAACATATCTCCACAATACCATAATTAATACAATGGAAGTACAAATTGATATCAGATATGCTACTTTATCTTTATTAAAAATAAAACTAAACAAGGATTAGTTCCACATGAATTTGTGTTTTCCAGGTGAGCTGTAAAGTTGCCACCAATAGCGAGAAATTTAAAAAGGCGTAGGTGAGTTTCGAACCTCCATGCATAGCAACAAACAAATTATTATGGTAAGGCAACTATAAATGATCATCCAAGACGATCTAATTACAGAGGACTGCCATTTCCATGTTTAACAGTCCAAAAATTATGCACATTCCTTTCATCTGTGATATTGGGGTTGGGGATCACTTATATGCATGGGAACAATAACCCTAGTAACATTTTGAAGAAAATAAATCTTGGCAGGCTCGATCAGGGAATATCATGTAAAATATGATTAATCACACCAATTTAGCTCAAAAAAATAGTCCAGGTCAGAGTAAGGGAGGGAACGTTAAATAAAGAAACAGAAACAATGAGAGAAAACTCCTATTACAATCTCACCTCGACTGGACATCTTCCTTCCCCCTCAATCTTTTCAAGACGCAGGATATACCAGCATTCACTCCTGTCATGACAGCAAAGTTGCGAGCTTGTACCAAAGGACCCCCAGAAAGAGCCTATAATTGAAAAAACTCGTATGTCACACGCACAGGAATATAACTCCTATATCAATCGATTTATGTCAACATATTTACTACCATGTAACAATCATAAAAACCCGTGCAAGGTACGGAGTCTAGCTTATGTGATCTATTGACTGTCACTAAGCCCCTACAGAATGAAGTCCAGTCCCTAAGCTAATTATCGTACTCTATTCGATATGGAAGATACATCATTTCTACATTTAAATTAAAACAACACATTGTGTCTACAAACAAAGACATACTATGATAGGAAAGAGAAGCTAAATTAAAAATAGAAAAAACATATTCAATAGTTAACTAATAGTCTAGAACTGCCGCAGAATCAGACAACGTTAAAATGCAACTAGGCCCTTGCCCATAAACAATAATTAGTGTAAACGTGTTACAAATTGAATCTATCGGGGACACGGAAGACTAAATAGGGAAAATTGGGTATCCTCGCCTGAGCTTGCTTAAGAGAGGCCATGGCTTGAGGGTTGAGGGAAGCATCAGGCGGCGTGGGGAAAGGGGAAGAAGCGTCGTTAGTGAGAGTGCCCATAAAAGCACCAATAGCAGCGCCTTGGACGGCGCTTGTAGCAGTGACGGCTGCAGCCTCGACTGGCAAAGACTGCTTGGAGAGCCACATCTTGAAGCCATTCTCCAACTCTTTGAAACGAGTTTGGAGCATTTCTATGGGATTCTGAAGCTGTTCAGTTGACAACTTAGCCAGCACCACTCCCCCCGGCTTCCCTCGTTCCATTTTCACAGTTCTGAATCAACAAAGCTCGATCCAACGGTGGGTGTGTTCTGCTGCTAACGCTTTTGTGCTCGGAGCAGGAAATGCGGGACGGATAACGAAGATCTTCGTAGTTTTGTTCTTTTTCTGTTCCCTTATATTCATGTTTTTTCTTGGGCCCAAACGATGGGAGCATGGGCCGGGTTAAATTAATCCAGCTCCTTACCCTCTCATTTCCTCCTCCCCCAGTCCTTTCCTTTTTCTCTTGGGAATGGTGATACTGTCTAGATATGATGGAACAATT
Organism: Acacia concinna; assembly: GCA_037177275.1. Lineage (NCBI taxonomy): Eukaryota > Viridiplantae > Streptophyta > Magnoliopsida > Fabales > Fabaceae > Acacia > Acacia concinna. The sequence goes on from JBAGKO010000011.1 coordinate 1,380,952, forward strand.
TTGAGTGAATTAGCCATGTAATGAAATTGTTGTGGAAAATTGTCTCCAACTTTAAACATAAATTAAAGGCAAAGGTTAAATAAAAAAGTAATTAAAAAGATAAAAATTGCTTTGAGATTGAGAAGATGCCTGTGGCTGTGATAATCTGGAGGAGTGGTGGTGGTTGTATTTATTATTTAATATTAAACTGTAAAACCAAAACATATTTCAACTCTGTTACCAAAAAAAGAAAAATAAAAACGTATTTCAACTTCCGCGTCTCAGAACCAAAGCCAAGGAGTTCCCGCTCTCAGTTCATCTTCCCCTTCCACTCCCAGTAAAGCGGCAGAAATACCGTAGACAGGTGGCTGGCAACGGTTTCCATAGTTTTCCGTAATATCAGGCATACTGAAATCTGGCTGATCCGGCTCGGGCTTGACGGGTTGGTTTACTTACTTTCCTGTTCCTTTTAATTTGCTTCAGATATCAAAGAATTGGTTCAAGCTGCATATTCCACAATAGCCTTGCTGCTTCACAGGGCTCTCACTGCATAAAAAGGATTTTTATTCCGCACACAAATCTGCTAATGACTAATTCGAGGGAGAGCTCTCCGGATTGGCTGCGTTCATTTAAGGTGTTAGCATAATCTTTTTCTTTCTGTTTGGTTGATTCAGAAGATTCGGTTGGATTCTTCAATTTTATTTAGGATTACTTTCTAATTTTCCTACACGAGCTTGGCGGTTGGCGTACGATGCTTGCCATATAATTCAATTTATGAAACAGTTTAAATTTCCACTTCAAATCGCTCATTAGTATCTTGGTACCTTACAATTCACGAGCATTGATGATGCAGCCGCATAACATACTTTCATTAAGTCTGTGTGCTTGCTAATTAGAACTATCGATAATGTTAACAAGGTGCCAACTGATTCGCCCTTGACGATATCCACGAATTCTGGGTCTTTACAAGATGATAGCACTTCAGTTGAGAATAAAGCTGGCCATGAAGAGTCATCTATAAAATCGTCTACATTTTCTGAGATCGACAAGGAGACCACTGGCCCAGGCAAAAGCTGTGCCGAGTCTGCACCCAGACAGACAGTAGAAGCAGTCTCTCGGACACCATCAAGAAGAAAGAAAGGGGACAACCAAAAGAAGGATGGTATATTTAAGATTTCAGTGCTTTGTCTATTAAGATGAATATGTTAATCAGGTCTACGATTGGTGTTGAGTCATTTAAAGCTCAATAAAAAAGAGTAATCTTAAAACAGGAACATATACATAATATCAATGGCAACAAAATGTGAAGATTCTCAGTTTGATCTTTTAGGGAACTTTCACTGACGTCCTTCTATTATGATCCAGGAGATGGGAAGAAAATGAAGGCTACGAATGAACCAAACGATGACAAGAATATAAAACATAATGTAAGAACCTTGTTCATTGATATTATTAGAAGAGTCTACGTGCAGGCTTATGCTCCTAAAACGATATTTTTTTTTGGTATTTCATTGCCTACATATATATATATATATATATATATAATATAGAGTGTTTTATATCCTAATAATAGCTAGCCCGCTGTCTTCACAATGAAAAACAGAAAATGGTATTTTCCAAGCAACTATTCCGTGGCATTGGTTGGTATTTGCTAATGGTATTTAATTATTTTTTGTCTTCAAGGAATTTATTCATTCAGTCTGGACACTATCATCTGATTCCGAGTCATGTGATCATAGTCCAAAAAGGGATGTGCACAGCAATGAGGAAGAAGCTTATGCATACCAAAAATTTGAGTTCTTACGTGAAGAAAAATGTGGGGATGACGTTCTTATTGGCAAAGATAGAAGGTCTTCGTTAAAGAAGGAATCAAAAGAGAAGCTGCCACAGAAGCAAATACACCAAGATGATCACACACCACTTAATGCGAAGAGCACAAAAGGCAGAGCAAAAGGGAAAGGTATGAAGTATGAAGTGGTTGCTTCAGAATAATTATTAAACATGCAAGAGATGTCCAGTTTCAAGCATGTGTACCTGAGTTAAGGATTTGCTTATTATCCTCTGCATGTCATCTGAAATTGGGACAGGCGGTGGTGAAGATGCTGAAGTTAAAGAGGAAGGAACTTCTGAAAAACATGTTGAACCAAATGTAAGAATACTCAATATTATAATGGGTACTATAAATAGGTTCATAATGTGCCCTTGGCTTCAGTGCATGAATAGTTTGAAGGCATATGGATTTTATATCTAGTCTGGCATCTTGAGTTGTACACTTTCGCTTGCTATTTGTGATTTGCAGGTCTCTTCAAGATTGCCTTTGATGCTTTCTGAGAAGGTTCAACGTACAAAGGTTTGACAGCCACATTATGCTTTAGCCCACCCTCTTCTCTGTAATAAGTTCTATAAGGGCCGCCATATTATACTCCTTCCGGTCTTGATTATAAGAACCCGTTGATTATTTTGGAAAATCCTAAAAAACTTTTTAAAAAATTAATTACATTACTTAATCATATTATATATTGTCTTTTATTACATTATATATTAATTTTTAAGTTAAATAATATAATTTGAAGAAAAATGACAAATTTTAATGTTTTAAAGTAATGTAATTAGCTTTCTTAGGATTCGCCAAAAAAATCAACGGACTCTTATAATTAGGACCGAAGAGAGTATCTTTAGCATGCTGTTAAAAATGGCCAAACATGCTTTCCTATGCTATGTGCTGCATAGAATTTCATAAATGAATTATGCTACTAACGACTTATGAATTCTGCGGCTTGCTGTGGTTTTTATATTTGATATTGAGTTTTATATTTCATGATTTATATTATTAGGTTAATCAAACTATAAGTAGAGATTTCACTGCTTATTGACAATACTTGTTATAATTAGGGATTGTAGTGTTTGCTCTCCATTGATCCGCTAGGCGATGTATTTTAGCTTTTTCATGGAACTTCTATGTATGGTGAATATAGGCATTGCACTTCTCTTCCTCGTTCACAGGAAGGAAAACAGGTTCTTTACAAAGTGCTTCTTCGTTTTGGCAGGCACTTATCGAATGTGAAGGTGACTCAATAGATCTAAGTGGTGATATAGGCGCTGTTGGCAGAATAATGATTTCAGATTCTCCCGCTGGGCATCAGGAAATGTACTTTGACTTAAAAGGTATTTTTGCAGCATATGTTTCCTTACTCATTGTAGCTGTTTTTTTTTAGTAAGCTAATGGATAGCTACCCATAGGGTTTTATTGAAGTGAATGAAAATGTAAATATTATTAATTCCTGATATTATCTGAGATTTATTATTATCCTGTAGAAAGACGTGAATTCCTTACTCAGATATATTTTTAGACTCTCTTTTCTGAGTTGTGTTTTTTGTAATCTGCTGTTCTGCCCATTAAAATTCTATGCCCGACCGACCTTCTGAGTTAGTGATGTAGTCCTTTTATTTTATAAAGGTTAACTCTATCTGATCGTACAAATTCTACATATTGTTTTGCAGGAACAATATACAAAACAGCAATAATTCCTTCCAGGACGTTTTGTGTTGTATGGAATTAATCTTGGATGGAATTTTCTTTATTTGAAATCATGGCATTCTTCTTGGCGCAAAGGGAAAAAAAAATGGCCATCTGAGTTTCTTTTATAAGCATAAATGCCTTGTAACTTTAGCAATCTGGATATCTTGTCACTTACATTTGAAGTTCAAATATTGCTTTTGCCTTTTGATATGATTTTGCTCTTTCTTCAGGTTAGCTTCGGACAGTCAGAGGCAAAGGTCCGTTTGATATCTGCTTATTTTCTCGTGTGCTATTTTTGTTAGGGTGGGGGGGGGGGGGGGGGGGGGGGGGGGGGGGGGGGGGGGGGGGGGGGGGGGGG
>JBAGKO010000011.1:1384908-1398360 GCA_037177275.1 Acacia concinna
TTCAGGGTTTGTGCTGCTTCATTGGTCCAAGTAACAACACCCCCTATAACTCCAAACTAACTCTTAGCATATACCCAGAACTATATCAAATATCATCTCAAAAACTTCAAACAGTGGCAAGCATGGGGATTTTTGGAGAAACTGGCTGGGAGTGGAAATTCTCCTGGAGAAGAAATCTTTTTGATAATGAATTAGGGGGGAGCTTCAGCTTTTATTGACCAGACTGCAACAATAAGTACTAATGCAGCCTTGATGGATTCTTGGGTGTGGGGAGCTGAGCCAAGTGGGATTTTTTCTACAAACTCTGCTTATAATTGTATCAAAGCTGACCAGTTACCTTCCCAGCCTATTACTGGCTTTCGTCAGCTATGGGAAATCAAAATTCCCCCTACAGCCCTAGCTTTTGCTTGGAGACTTCTCTGGGATAGGCTTCCATCTAAGGAAAACCTTATTAGGAGGCAGATTGTCCTTCAAAATGACCTCTGCCCCTTCTGCCAAAGTCAAGTTGAATCTGCATCCCACCTTTTTTTCTCTTGTCATAAAATAATGCCTTTGTGGTGGGAATTTTATTCCTGGGTCAAGGAAGTTAGAGCTCTGCACAGCAATCCTATGGAGAACTTTCTTCAGCACTGCTCCTTGGCTGCCTCGAGGAACTCCAATAGAAGGAGGAAGGTCTGGTGGATAGTAGCTACAAGATCCATTTGGAACCTCAGAAATGACATGATTTTTAATAATCAGCCTTTTGACATCTCTAAATTGGTGGACAAAACAATCTTTCTCACTTGGTCTTGGTTGAGGGGATGGGAAAAGGATTTCATTGTTCCTTTTTTTTCACCCATTGCTACCCTTGTGTAGTGAGTCTAGGGAAACTACGAAGAATACGTCTTTACCAATGTGTTAATGCTATTGATGTATTTCTTCATCAGATAGAGGCGATCATGAGTGACTTCATACAGCTGAAACCACAATCTAATTTGTATGAAGCAGAAACTATGGTAGAAGGTTGGCTGCGTCTTTCAACAATTAATTTGGGCTTTTATTTGTATTCGGGGTTCCTTTTTCTAATACTAGTATATGCATTTCATATCCTCTAAGGCTCTGCTGAATTATTGTGTTTGGGTAGGGACACTGGATGGCTTCTCCTTTGATTCAGACGAGGAAGCTGACAAGTTGCCGAAAGCAAACCACATTGATCAAAATGAACATGAGGAGGAACTAACCAACAAAAAAGCAAACGGGAAGACTGACAAACCATCGGTAAGTTGCTACAGTGTCTTGTGTGAGATTTGTCCTTTATGAACGTGGGCCTTCTTCATGCTATATATGACATAACGCTTGCATCGTGCATCCGTAATTGTTTCAAAAAAATTGGATGCAGGGAACTGCAAAGAAAAGAGGCAGGACTGCAGGTGGAAAAACCCCGGCACCAAAGAAAATAAGGAAAAAAGCTCAAGGCTCTAAGAAAACAAAGGCCAAAAAATAATTGTTTCATAATTTCTTGTATACACCATGAGTGGTTATTCTCAGCCTTATAGTTGGGTTGACAAATTTGGTGGACTCGGGGGTTGACGACAGACGGAGGTAAAGATACAGAAGATGGGCCATTAGCTTTCTAAATAGGCCATTCTTAAAATATGTCTGTCTGAGTCTATATTCCATAATTTCGTTGTTATATTGGTTTTACAGGAATATTATGTTATTATCTTTGATTCAAATTAGCCGGCCATTATTCAATAAATTTATACAGAACAGGTTGTGGAACATAGAATGTGTGTGAGATTAATGTTTGCATTCCGGGTTACGTTAGAAATGACTACTTTCAGATTATTTCTTTCTACATTACAACTTCACTTGAGATGGAGAGTATTTACTATTTAGACTAGTGTTACATACAACTATGTGCTCCTAAGCACCTGGCGGTCTACTGAACCAATGGAAGAGTAATAATATATACAAACTCGTAATGCTCGTGTTATTTTTCATAGAATCATAGTAAGCGGGTCACCATCCCGATCAGCCAGTCACTGTTTCATTCATGTTAAAGACCAAGTTGCCAAGGAAGTCCAGAAAGCAAGGGCGGCAATATAGAGGGAGGTTGAGCATGAGTAGGGGAAGAGAGCATTGGAGGAACCAACTTGCTGAGCCTTGCCGTTGCGTTTATTACTTGGTTGACTAATCATGAATGTATGTTAACTTAGCAATGGGGCTTAAAAGGGTACCGGTGTGCAGAGTGGAGAGTGCAGTGCAGAGAGAAAGTGAGTACCTGGCGGAGGAGGAGGCGGAGGGGCAGAAGATGATGCGATAGCCGTAAGCTTTGCAAGTGAAGGTGCTGGTGGCATCATCGTAAGCGTAGCTGTAAGCTCTGGGACACGCCTTCTTGAACATTGTTGAGTAGTGGGAGGGAGGGCATGTGGCTGGGTTCGCATTTTGTCCTCTGCAGCAGTACTGGTCCGTATCAAATGCCTCGCAAGCGCTTCTGCACCCAATTACGGCCCCACTTCCCTGCTTCCCATTCCCACTCCTCACTTGAAGTTCTTTAGGGCAACCTGCATGCATGCACGCAAGCAAGCACCATTCCCACTTCAAAGTTCCGTCATATATATATATAGCTAGCTAATTAAACGGATTTCATGCTCATCATTTACTTGGATTCTTTAGATTTTATTGTTAGGGAGTAGGAAACAATTAATTTTGCAGCCCTAAGGCTGGCTCATGTTACCTGTGTTGAGATTAGAAATACAACCGGTGGAATTACAGGCAGAGGTGCCGTAGACGTCTGCCGGGATGGCAAGCATTGGGAGGTTGTAGCCATCGACCAGGCTGACGTCGTAGAAGTCTTGGTCGGTGCCGCCTCCAAGTGTTATCTCGAACAACGACACCGGAGGAGCTGCTCCATTCCCTTCACACTCCAGCTTCCCACCACAATCACCTGTTTCGCACTTGCCCTCACCATTCCCATCAAACTTGCACCCTGTCCTTCCCCATATCCTCCCGGACCATTTTGCCCCGCTTGTCATCAACTTCACACTTTGCCCTGCCTCCAGCCGGAACCCCGTCCGTGAAAGCTGCGGCGTCCCTGAACCCGCCGCCGTGCCCGGCCATATGGTGCTGCTGCAGTTGTTGGTGATGGTGAACGTGATGGCGCCGTTTGAACAAGCTGAGGATGTGAGGAGGATGAGGACCAAAGTGGGGAGCTTCCAGAATGCCATTAATATTTTCGATTGACTGCGACGGGAAAATAGGAGGGATCTAATTGTGATGCGAGTTTGATATATCTTTGTGTGTAAAGTGTGATGCATTATGCGTTACAAAACCAAAACATGAAGTCGCTTTCCTGAGGATCTGACGCACGAGCAAAACTCCTTTTATGGGTTTAGCATTTCTTTTATTGGACACTATCTCTTCAAAAAGCAATTCTTTGCTTTTGCTGTTGCATACTTTGCATGGGATATTGCACAAATCGGAAAATCCCAATTTAGAGTCTTGACTTCGCTCCAAATGTGTCCGTCCGGACCTCCGATCTCAGATATTATTTTAAAATACGGGAATATTTTAAAGTTAAAAAATGACTAGATTATTTTTAAAATAATATCATCTTTGGATAAATGTGTGATTTCAATATTTTATTTTCATTTTATGTTAAAAATTAGAGTAAGATATACTCACATCCCTTTATTTTGCTTAAATTACATAATACTCCCTTCTATTTTAGAAACATATGTTAACCTCTCTTAAGATTGAAATGTTTGTTACACAAACCTCCTTCGTATATTTGAGATGTCATCTCCATCTATCCAAACTGTTAGTAGATTGTAAGTTTGACTTTTAAACTTTGTTTTTGACTAAAATGCCCCTTTTCAACAATTATTTAAAACTATATACTTCCAAAAAAAATATTTCATATAAAATAAAAAATAATCAATATATATATTTTCATACTTTCCAGTATGTTAATAACTTTATTAATGTAATTTAAATTATTAAATTTTTATAATTTCAATCTTTCATCGCATTATGGAAAATTATATATTTTAATTGTTTTTAAATTTATAAAAAATATTTCAGAATACATATTTTTATTCATTGTATATCATAAATTATATAAAGTTGAGAGATTAAGATAAAACTAGAATAAAATCAAAACAAAAAGAAATTAAAGTAAACACAGAGTGGATGAATGATTAATCATAAATCCCTAAATAAAATTTGGAGATTACAAAACGGAGGTTGCGCGAGTGAGGTGTGATTTTTTTATTTTTTTATCGGCAGTGAGGTGTGATTCAATTTTAGCTTTCAAAAATATGCTATAGAACAGTTGTCCAGATATGTGGCCAAGTAAAGCAATTTTGACAGTAATTTTATATGGGTTAAACTTTCGAAAGACTCATTATGATGTTTGGGATATGAAATAACTGTGAAGAAAAGAAAAAACTGTACCTTGCCTTCTGGTGCCACCGTTAGCGTTTTAGAAATTTCCTTTTCGCTTGCGGCGACTTGATTTATTTTTCTTGTCTATGAGATTGAGATAGCTAAACGGACAATAATATAATTTAGGCATTTCTTAAAATGAAGGGTAAAACAGTAAATGAAAGTTATTTTAATATAAATTTAAGTTAAAAATTATATTTTTGGAATCTTTTTAGAATACTTTAACAGATTGGACTAAGCTGTATGTTTTCAAATTTGAGATGAGCTCTGTATAATGGAAGCAAACTAGAAGAGTAGCTTGTGTAATTGTGGCAAATTATATATTTAATTTAATATTTATTATATCTTGTAAACAACAATTATAAAAATATATGTTGCTTAGAAGTTAGAATATACTAGTGAAAGTCGTCTATTACCTTTGGCAAAGGGAAATAAAAAACAACATAAAATATTTAATGTTAGGTAATAAATTTATAATTGTAAATTTTTATTATATGTAATATAATAATATTTTATATAGCATACAAATAAGACAACATATCGCAGCTCAAGCGTCAAAGGGATCGATAAACTCAACAGGCGATGGAAACGTGACAAGCGTCCCATTCTTTGTTTGACTGTGAAGAAATTTTAAGATTTTTCATAGAAATTTTTGCTCCCTCTGATCCTCATTATAGTGAAAATTCTATATAAAGACGCCTAAATTACCCAAATCCTATAGTAAAATCAACAAATCTCAAATTGGGTTAATGACCAAATTTAAGATATGTAAATTTAGTTTATTTTCCGGTTATACCCCTTGTCAATGTGCAAAGAAAAGAGGAAAAGGGTTTAGAAGAGAAAATATGCTATTTTCCACCTATATTTAATGATGTGCAATATATAATCCTTTAAGTTCTTAATATAAAACATATTTATATAATTTGATTACATTAAAGAAGTTAGCTAATACGTTAATGTACTACATCCAGTCCTAATTATAAGACTCAATTGACTTTTTTTGGAGAAGTTAAGGAAGTAAAATAAATTATTTAAACATATCGTATATTACACTTTATTATATTATATATTAATTCATAAGTGAAACAAAATAGTGGGAAAATGATAATTTTAATGCTTTAAACTAATATAATTAACTTTCTTAATATAATATTATTTTTCCTTTAAAAAGCAATGAAAGAGATTTCCAATGAGTTTTGAATCACCTCATTTAAATTTTTCTATAATTAGTTATGATTTTTCAAAATTGATCAAAATTAAGGGTTTGGTGAATAATAACCCGAGAAACAAAAATTTGCATTCCTTATTTTTCCAACTTAAAGTCAAAATTAGTAATTCCAATAACTCTAATATGGTAAAGTAAATGGTATAAAAGGAAAGTGTGACAGGCTTTCCAAAATTCAAATTTCTTTTTGAAAACTCCATTCGTTGTCTTCACAACCCAATTATTTTTTGTATGAAAATTTCAAGTTGTGTGAGGTAGAACCTAAAAGGACCATAAGGCGAATAATTATAATTGAAGGAAAATTACAAGGTGGCATTAGGTAATTTATAAGTACTTTATGTTTATGTGACAAACTTATTTTAGAGGAAAATTTGAATTTAGGTCCCAACTAAGAGAAAATACAATCAAATGGTCATATGAAACCTCATAATTATATTGAAATCCGATTAATAAGTCCATGAGCATCCATTGACAAGTCTATGAATGTCTATTGGCAAGTTCATAAGCATCCATAGAATTTCAGTACAATTACAAGATTTTTATGGGATCGTTTAATTATATTTTCTATCGGTTGGGACCTGAATGCAATTTTCCCTATTCTAATTTTTGTTCTGTTTTGATATACTTGACTTTCAATGGATGTAAATGTGTAATTAATGTTCCATTAAAAGTTTCAAAAATAGTACAATATGGCCTATTATAACATTTGACCAATGTTGATAGTTAGCTACAGAACTTTATATAAATGATATAGTCTAATATAAAAAATTATATGTAAATATTGAAAATAGTGTATAAATCGAACCTAAGTTATTGCAGTAATGCATTACTTTGCTTGATATGTAAAATTTGTGTATATGTGTGTTTGGTCCAATCACATTGGATAAAAATAACTTGAAAAAATTATTTAATGTTGTACACGTTTTATAAACACTTAAATCAATCTAATTAAAACATACATAAAAATCCAATAAAAAAATATGCATATAAATTTTAAAATTTTCAATTTATTTATTTATTTATGTTAGTAGTAGTAGTAGTAATAATAATTTGTAAAATATTAAATCTAAACTATTATTTTTTATTTAAGGATAAATATGATAATCTAAAATAAAAAGGAGGGAAAAAAAGAAGAAGAGAACTCTAGACCGTTGAATTCTTGATTAGTTGAGGTGAGCCATGAGGATTCAAATATAGTAACACTTGTTTCTTAAATTTAAAGTAGGTTGCTTATTGGTTAGGTTTCATTTAACGAGATAATCTTAAAATATTAAGGAATTTATAATTTTCAAAAATTAATAAATTCAATTTTTATTTTCGTTTTGTAATGCACAATTTGTTAATTAAATTTATTAACATCGCTGATAATTCTTCAAGCCAAGGCAACTACACTTTCCTAAATAACTTTAGTTTCCTTAAAAAAACAGACTTATTTTAATTTTCAAATACAAAAAAAATAATAAAGAATCAGACATAATCATACACCGCATTTATATATCCACATTACCATTGATATTCTTGTCACTCAAGTAACTATAAGTTTCCTAATTAGTCTTTTCCTGAGACTATGAATCTAGATTCTTTTTCTATTAAATCCTTTTTAAATTCAGGTCTTCTCCTCAAATCCATGGAATAATATTCAACTTTTCTTGAATCCTCGTTGTCATGGCTTCTTCACTCTCTCGTACCAAAAAGAGAGAAAGATATCACTCTTCCGAGCTTGAAGAGAAGAATGATGATGCTACTGCATTGGTCTGTTCCACTGCTTTGAGTTTGTACCACGCCCCGCTAGGGAAGATACAGAAGGTTCTGATGTCTGCCGACGTCCACAGCTACCATAATAATCTGCAACCACCGTCTAACTTGGTTCAAAATCTGTCGTGCACCGATGAAGAAAAATACAAACTGATGAAAAGAAAAGGAGATCACTCTTTTGAGCTTGAAGATAATGATGATGATACACCTTGGGGTTGTAATACTATTTTGAGATTGTATGATGATCCATGGAAGATAAAGAAGGTTCTGACGGCCACTGATGTCCAAAGCCATTATAATAGGCTGCTGCTACCCTCCAACATGGTTCAGAATCTAGTACGTCCTATCCTCACAGAGGATGAAAAATCTAAGCTGGATTCTGGTGAAAGAATTGAGATCAAGTTTTGGGACATTGACATAGATCCCATGTCGCTTCACTCTCTGGTTCTAAAGAAGTGGGTCTCTTCTGGGAGCTTTGTGCTAATTGGAAACTGGAACGAAGATTTTGTCAAAAGGAGGCAACTGAAGGAAGGTGACAACATTGGGCTTCAATGGGACAAATTCAATCATCGCTTCAACTTCTCTGTTCTTCCTCCTCGTTGTTCCATGTAGCTTGTAATTGATTGATTCGTACGGCATGTCATTTTCAGATTTTATAGTCAATGAGGCATTATAATTTAGGTTATTATTAGGACATGATTATCACACATCATCACTAGATGAAAATTTTGCTTCTATATATATATATATATTGAGTCCAGTACTTTGGTTTATCTCTAGTTTTTACTTTGTTGTGGCGGTATCATCTTTAACTATTGCTGATATATGAATCAATGAGATTATAAAGTGGGATATTTTTATTAATAATTTAACAAAAAATTTCATTTTTTATAGAGCATAATCACGTTGTGATTTATATAGCGGGCCTACCTAATATGACAAGGTTTTGTCATTGTTATTATTTTCGCATGAGTATATGTATGTAATGTTAGGAAAGTTGGTTATGAGACATAGTTAGGAGCGAATTTAATGAGATAAAAGATTCACAATTATAGAGCAATTTTAATCTATAATGAATACACCCTAATGTTAAGAAGCATCAGAACAATATGATGATATGTGTTCTTTGAATATGTTTTCATTAACCATATATCGTTAATAAAGAATTGCTGAGCAGTGTACAACATATTTATTTATATATAGAAAGTTGTTTTAGTGTGTGTGTGTGTATATTGTTCATCAAGTTATGTAGGGAAAGATATGTATATATGCAGAAGATTTTCAGTATGAGAGTGAATAAAGGGAATGGATTGTATAGATTTATAATTAAGAAAGCTTTTGGAAATTCAGTGATATTACGCTCAAATAGATGGGGAATAAATTAAAACAAAACATTCATACGATATTATTTAAAAATAGATGGCTGCATCTTTCTTCCTTTCCCTTCAAAACATTAATAATCGAACATACCCCGCATTATTATCGTTAAACAATGCACCCCAAAACCCCCTATCTTTTCAACAAGCACCAGTCTGCGAACTAGAACGATAAATTTTTTATCATGCAAATTACAAACAATCACTAAAGAAAGAACCAACCCAGAAGACCAGGAAAAGTATATAATCTCTGGTCATTAAACTTAGTCAATAATGAACTTGAAGACATGTACACACAAATATCAAGAATCAAGAACAGCATGTAGAGTACAAACTCACTGACTTCTGCCTAGCATTGGAAAAAATGGAATGAACCGACAGAAAAAGGCCATAGGATAGTCATTTATCTCACCCTCAATAGCTGAATGTTGTTTGTCATGTAAAATTAAACTTGCTAGTTACCGTCTAACAGATTTAAGTCAAAAAACACGAGAATACAAACTCTGCACCTGCGCAATAATAGAAAAAATGACATGCGACCAGAAAATCAATTTTCAATCCCAAAACACAAGGAGAAAAACATGCGGCTTTGACAAACCCTCCTTGTTATCAGCTCAATACCACCTGAAGCCGCGTTTAATGGAATATATCAATGTGTTTCAAAGTTCCAGCATCCTGCTTCTTCAGCTTTCAAAATCCTGTTTGAGTCATCACCATAATCTTATAAACAGCATCAGAATCTGTCAGTTCCAACTCTTTTTAACATCATCTCAGAACTTCTTCACTCTTGAAATTGTTTCCATACCCGCAACCATCATAATCTCCACTGTTCAGCAGAGGCATATCCTGCACCAGAAAATAAGACACGTATCACTCTATCATCATCTAGAACAGAATAATAATATGACAAATTTATTCACTATCGCAAACAAAATGTTTTCAGGGCTCCTTGGTAGCTTTTGCTTCAAAATCTGCACAAGTTACACTAAACTCGGACAGCTAGTTATCAATCTCTAATCATGGAAAGAATAAGCTATAGAGCGATAATCAACACAGATGCAAATCTGAACCGCTAAACCTTTAACCAGATAACATAGCAAAGATCTTGTTCATATGAAGAACCTGAGCTTACAGAAGTAAAGGACAACAAACCCTGAATAAAGAGATCAGTCTGGAAGTGACAAGATTGGCAATAGTCACCTGCTAGTTTAATTTAACTGAGGGAAACGGATGAGGTGAAAGAATACAAGGCCTATCAGGAAAGTACAAATTACCATTAACAGTACACAAGTACTACAATCGGTTCCCCTGCTATTACAGATTAACTACGGTATAAACTTCAGAGCAAGCTAGAAAAGGGTAACAGTTGCTAATATATACTACAATACTATAGTCCATAATCATACTGGAGCATCACAAACCAGAATGCATCATGCAGAGTTGTAGCTAGCTATAGCAGTCTGCTTCTCAATAAGGTTAGCAAGAGACTGATGTCAATTCAAGTTCCATGAACTCACCATCCAGCAGTCAAGCTATTTCAAGTACAATTACACATATACTAGAAATATATGGAGTTCCTACAACAGACGGACACATAAGGTCCAGCAATAAGTAGTCCACAATAGATCAAGTTCTGTAACTTGTCCAATAGAAAAAGGAAAAATGTCCAAAAGGACAATAAATTATTAGAGTCTTTTTGAGTTAAAATAAAAATCTAGCTCATATCCATGCCATCTCCAACTTGGCTGCAGATAGGACTGACAGCAGAGAAAGATCTCTCAAAGGGAGAAGGATTAATTTGTGCATCCCGTCTACGCTTAAATCCACCACAGCTGTCAGAGGGTGAATTCTCCGCATCGAGCTTCCTTCTGACACCTCTCACTGCTTGTTCCTCTGTTGGTGTAAGAGGGAAAATTTTACGACTTGCTCGGCACAGAGAGCTATGGTTATCATACAAAATTCTCTGATTGCAGTTTTTATCACAGATGTGAGTCAGCCCCGTTAGCTTGCAGCGATACATGTTTCCACAAACATGTTCATTTTCACATTTCCAGTCACATTTGTGACCAGGAACGGGACCATCTCGGCCCAAAATACTTGACAGAAAAATAACATTTGCAGGACCTGCAACCATAGATTTGCCATATACCTCCATTCCTTCTGTTGAAACAGCAACTTTTAAGATTCTAACGCTCTCCGACTTCAAGGCCTTGCCTGAATTGTCTGCAGGCCCATCACAATATAGAATTCAGTCAAACTCAACAGAAATTGACCTTCTTGCCTCTAGAGAGGGGTCTAAATCACTATATTGATTTTATTCAGAAAACTACTGGCACTCTACTTGTAAATATGGTAAGAAATAACACTGTCCGCTATCTATTATAAGAAAGACCCTGTCATAAACAAGATTTTAATCCTTGAATGTATCAGCCTTACATGGCGAGAAACATGGTCCAACAAATTGCGGAATTTACATACATAATATCTTCACAAGGCCACTCGTACAAACTTTAGACAGTCTCCAGGACCATAAAACAGGAAACGTTTATTCCGTGATCAAACAAACGACCAAATGGGACAGATCTAAATCTCAGCCATTTTAAGAGTTCCAAGATAGCAGGCGATACAAGTGACACGAGTTCCGAGGAGAATTACTTATTAATAACCACATTAAAACTTTATCACATACAAAACCTAACAAACATCTCTTTTAAATCACAATTCTGGGTCGGTAATCTCCATAAAACAACCGAAGGAACAAAAACATCAAAAGAATCATCGCGCCTTCAAGAGATCCTAAAAATTAAACCACCACATCACATACTCACGCGCGGAAAAAGCAAGTGAATCTATGAACGAGAACAAAGAACCAACCAACGCCAGAAGACAATATGAAGAAGATAACTCACGCTCCTCAACAAAGTCAAGCTGCCTCCTTGCCTCCGTACCTAGTTACCTACAAAATGAGAAAGAAAACTCCAAAAATACAAAACTGATATCTCTCTCCTCTCTCCTCTCGCGTACTCACTCTCTCTGCAGCACCCTAGGCCCTAACTAAAGCACAATCAATTGAACAAACAAATGAGCGCAATGGCTTTGATATTTATAGAAAACATGCCCTGCAGTGGCGGGTGATTACAATGGGGTTGACGCCCGCGAAGACCAAGCAAAATGCAAATGAAATTCATGTGAAATTTCAGTCAAATGTGGGCAAACCGTAATTTCCCGAAAATCATGAATTTGGGTCAGGTGGCCACTTCACCTACAATATTGGACAAACTAGCGGATCCAACGATCGTAACGGAGTTTCTAAACCCATCCCAACCCTTTTTTTATTATCATTATTTTAATAAATTTAAAAATAAGTTTTTGTACCTTGCTTGTCACGTGTCTCCAACGGTTCTTTCGCTCTTTCTCCACTAGCTTTCACACTTTTTTTAACGATTCAAGGACGCGAGGGATAAACAGGGAAAGCCGCGCGTAGAACTTACAGCCCCATCAACACTTGACACGTGAAATTACAAGCGGCATTATCTGTTTCCATTTCTATTATTAGCCTTTGAGTCAATAGTCCTTGTATTCATTGGTTTTTACTTTTTTTGTTCTGAATCCTAATTGAATGGAGCTTCCTTCATTTTTCGTCATTTGATTTACTGGACTAAGCCCACAACCCGGAAATGGCCCATCTATTATAATCTGATCATAGAGCCCGTTTGCTTCAACCACATTGTATGTCTACAATGGTAATCATAATTACATTACCATAATAAGAATGTTTGGTTGCTCTTTAACATGGTAATAGAGTTTACCATGGTAATGTTGATTATCAAAAAAATGGTAATCCTCATTCATACCTCCCCACCTATGAATCCTTATTACCATCATATTGTATGGTTCCAAAAGTCTAATTTGTCCTTTAACTTCATTTATCTTTGTTTCATTTGTTTCATATTACTTGTCATACCACGTTACAACAACCACTACTACCACCACCTCCTCTTCCACCTCACCACCATCTCCGCCACCACTTCCTTCTTCTCCACTGCCGCCGCCACTTCATCCTCCTCCTCTATCGCCATATCCGCTACCACCTCCTCTATCACTGTCTTCACCGCTGCCCCCACTGTTGTCGCCCCGACCTGCTCTTCCTCCACCGTCACCGCCACCTCCTCCTCCATTGTCGCCACTGCCCCCATTGTAGTCAACCTCACCTTCTCCTCCTTCGCCGCCGCCGACGCCTCTACCTCCTCCGCGGTCGCCTCCTCCTCCTCCTTTGCTGCCGCCGCCTCCTCCTCCTCCTTCGTCGCCACCTCCTCCTCCACCATCACCGCCTCCCCCACCATTGTCGACCCCACCTCCTCCTCTGTCATTGTCGCCTCCTCCTCCTCTACCGCCACCGCCACCATCCCCTTTGTTGTCGACCCCACCTCCTTCTCCTCACCACCGTCACTGCCACCCCTACTGTTGTCGGCTCCACCTCCTCCACTACCATCATCGTCACCTCCACCGGGCCCCCACTTCCTCCTCCACCGTCACCGCCACCTGTTCCTCCTCCACTATTATCGTCAATGCTGCCTTCTCCATTGCTATCGTCGCCACCTACATCGTGCCACACCTCCTACTCTTCCACTATCACCGCCACTTGCTCCTTCTCCGCAACTGCCGCCT
>JBAGKO010000011.1:1433707-1445913 GCA_037177275.1 Acacia concinna
AGTAGGATACCAAAACTACAGGAAGATAATTTGAAACTCAAAAGAAAGGGAGGGGAGAGAAGCTCGGGGTAGAGCTCAGGGTAGAACTAATCTCAGAGCTTTTTGACCTGAATCAGTGCATTGCCTTTTATAGGCAAAAATTCATATAACCATTGAAAAGTAATAATGACCATTAAAGACTATTTAATAACAATTAAAATGACAAGTACAAAACAAGAATTAATTGTAAATAATTGTAATAAAACCTTGTAATTGTCATTAAAACTGTAAATTAAAATTCCAACGGTCATTTCCAATTGTCAGTTCAAAGACTCATCTCATCAGCTTTTTACTAACTCAAGTTTATATCTGATGGTATACTAGGGTATTCTCAATTTTGAGTTATATGAGACTTATTCCTTTAACACCCTTGCACATAATAACTACAACAATTATCACTTAAAATTTGGAAATTTAGATTGTTGCCAAGATTTATATCAATGATAAAGCAAAGCATGCAATGCTTATGGTTGGAATTCGCGAAAGCAGGATGCCCTTAGGCTTGACAGCAATGAAAGATCACAAATTCACAATATCTGAATATAGCAGACTCAACGTAGCTATGAGTAACCCACCTTTACAAATTATTAGTGGCGTGCAATTTTGCAAGCAATATGTACAACGGTCACCAGGCATATATTCACACATTTCTGTGATTAAATTTAATCCCATGATTCCTGCAGAACTTAAATTCAGAAGAGACCAAAAAATACAGAGACCCCGATCACAATGTGCCACACTATATGCACTAACAGTAACGCCTGAAGCGGTAAAGGTGTGGACCCTCCACTTCCCACCTCACAGAACCCCAACTTCGCCACCTTCGTTCCCGCGCATTCCGCTTCTGCACAACCGCACCAATACGTCACGCCGTCCACCCCACACACCGGACTTGTTCTGAAGCACTTCACTGGACACAACAGGGCTGTCTTTTTCTCACGGCACACGTTCCGCCTCTCGCCTGCGGCTTCCAATGGTAGCCGCAGGATGCGTGAGGGTTCTTGTTCCGCTGCAACCATGGTAAGCAGGCTGAGCGCCAAGACGGCACCAATCACAACGGCGGCGGCGCTGGATGATGAGAAGCTTAGAATGTGGGTGGTTTGGGAGATTGTGGACATGGCTGATGTAGGAGAGCTTTGGTTTCGATTGAGACACAATTTATAAAGCATTTTTTAATTAAAAAAATGGTGGTCATATATTGTAACATCAAATTGGAATATTCATCCATATATATGTAGAGTTGAGCGGCCGAGGACGGTGATACCGAGAAAGAAAAAAAGCTTGAGGCGGCAGAGTACACGGTTGGAGCCTGATATTGATGAATTTTGAAGGTTAACCAGAAGGCAAAAGTAAAGGAAATAATCCAACTTTTTCTGTACGAGTCTTACTTGTAAATTGGAATTATTTGAATTCCAATGACGTGTTAAGTAATTGGCAGATCACAATAACTAAGGTTGTCATCAATTGTCTCAAGAGCAATGTCATAAACGAGATGATCAAATTAGAGATACCTTTCATTAATGATATCTAAATTAGAAATACTTTTGGGATAACGTACTTTGTTTAAGCGGAGAGTTTTAGGGCCTCAATCTCGAAATTACTTGCCGCTTTATACAAGTTACCTTGTTCAAAAAAACAAATTGATGGCGCCAATGATCCAGTTTGTCTTGGTAGACTAATTTTAGTTTGAATTTTTCCTTGTTAATTTTGTATTGTTACTTATGGATTACATGTTGGCAACAAAAAAAGGATAAAAAATTGACTACAACTTGAATCGGAACTTCCTAAAAGAAAAAATGACGAACAAAGCAATAAGGGAATATGTAAAAACAAAGTGAGCACAAAGTTGTAATTTTTCATCTCTTGTAGTGACTTTGACGTGGGTCGCTGGTTACATTCCTCTAAAGTCCAATTTATAGCTTTTTGTGCTTTTCATTCTGTAAGTAAATTCTTATTGGCTCGTACATTTTCATAAACCCTTTCTGGTCTCTTCCGCACGATGCATGCGTGAACACCATATCCCTTTCTGCAAGAAACCTAGGGAGGGAGAAGACACTGTGGGCAGATGAAGAGAATATAGGGCGGTTAGGCAGGTTCCTGTTCAGCCCTATTGTCCTCCTTCACAACCAACGTAACCAGAATTAATAGTAATGGGTAGCTTACTGTAGTGAGCACCCAATTCACAATCAACTGTGACATGGGAGCAACCTTATGCGTGTCAACTTGCCAAGCTACTGCTGCTCCTGCACTCTGTATTCCTTTGTAGAATCCACTGTACCTGCATATATTCAAATACCGATAGATGATTACTCTGTATCTGACAAAGTTATCTCAGCACCCAAAACAAACGTCTATGTGTGGCTGGCTATTAATTTTTCCAACCAGAGGAAAGAGAATAACAATCACCTGCTAAGGATCTCAGAATCATTAGCAAGGGCTCCAATAACCCAGTAAACCATGCTCTGAAACATGGCATCCAGCAACCCAAAACTGAAATACAAGAGAAATGGTCCAGCATAGGCTGAGCCTGAGGACTTGAAATCCAATTTCTCTGGCAAATCACTTGAGGTATACCTCAGCTGATTAGCAAGTCCACCGCCCCATACACAAGACCCAAAAACAGCAACCACACAAATTCCCCCAAACCCTCTCTTCCTCCTGCTCTTAAAACTGTTATCCATTATGCATCCAATTCCTATTGAACCCACCATCTGTGCTCCCCAATAGAACATATTGTTCAGCCCTCTAGTCCTCAAATTGAACAGCGCCCCATTAACATGATTAAACTGGTAGGTATAAAAAAAGTTGCTGCACCAAGCAGCTGGAACTATTAGAAGCATTTTCCAATCAAAGAACAGTTTCATAATCTGTAAAGTCTCGGTGCCCACATTAGAATATAGGATATTTGTACACCTTGTCCCGTCATCACGAACTACCTTACTAGGCGGCAAGATAGCCAGTGACAAAATGGCCCCAAGCGACATGAAACACATAAAGCCAATGTATGTTCCATCATTGACAGAAGCAGCCTCAGTACGATGGTAATTCAGAATAAAAGGAATTAACCCACCAATCACACCGCCCATGTTGAATATACTCCAGAAGATGGAAATATAAGTCCCTTTTTTATTCGCCGGAGGATATGATGTCATGATAGCGCCCTGTGCAGCCCACAAGAGACCAGCACCTACGCCAAGAAGACCCCCGGCGGTTATGGCAAAGGCTTGGTGGTGGTGGTGGTTGTAGTAGAGGAAGGAGCCAGAGTAGAGGACAAAGGTCGAACAGCCTGCGAAGAGGGTCGTGTGGGGTCCTAGGATATTGTAAATGGCGCCGCCGAGGATGCCGAAAATAGCGAAGGCGGTATAAAGGGCGGTGAGTGAGTTGTTGGAGACGGTGGGGTCGACTTGACCACCACCTCCCATTCCAGAGAGGGCATTGAACATGCCGGGACAGCAGAAGCAGACCAGACCGATAAGGATGATCTGGACAAATGGAGAATTGTACCTCAGAAAAGAAAGATTTTTGTTGTTGTCTGGAACGTGGGTGCTTGATTCTTCATCCCTGGTTAATCCCATCGAAAAAGCGAGCTTGAGTTAGTGTTGTAGCGTTTTAGTTGGCTGATATCTCAGCTTGTTTCCGTGAATGTGAATGAACGTGTCGCGGCAGAATAGGGTGTAGTAATTCAGATCAGAGAAAGGGATGAAGATGGGGAATTTTTCTACATGTGGATTTGAATCATGCCCGAGTTAGGTTGGATCTATTACTTTCTGTATTACAATTGAAAGCTATCTCTCCGTTAGTGCTGTCAAGTACAGATGTCTTTAATTACTTCCCCTTACGTCCATTGTAGATAACGACGACTCTGTAGATTCTTCAATTGTTTTTCAGATAACAATCAGCGCACCATCAGTTTTCGGATTCTTTCTGAACCGAGCCTTTGTTCTTTTCCTTCTTCTTTTGCTTTTCAGATAATGAGCGACTTTTGAATATTGCAATTTGGATTAAGTTTGAACATACAGCTGAAAAGTATGCTTGATGGATTATATAAATTACTCACGCCCTTCCTTTTTGGAGTTTCGCCTTTTGAATGATTCTGAATTGTGTTTATTAGTATAAACGGTAATAGGTAGTAAAAATATAGGGAGAATTCCCATTGATAATTAAGGAATCCGATTAATTTCCGTCAAAACTCAAAATATTATGAAATTGTAGTTAAAGCCTGAGAACTTAAATAAAAATAAATTTTTTAGATAAAAAGACAATAATACCTCTTATCTCATGAATAAGTAAAATCCTCTTATAAATAAATGTAGGACTTTTTGGGAACAAGTGAAATCCTTCTATGAACAAGTATGTGATTTTGACAACTAAAAATTAATGTGTTGTTCTTAAGAGGATTATACTTATTCACAAAGAGCTGCATACTTGTTCATAGAAGGATTTCACTTGTTCATAAGATAAATGACGTTATTGTCTTTTTATCTAAAACCTTATTTTTATTTTTATTCTTGCACCTTGACTAAAATTTTAGATTGTTTTGGATTTTAACTGAAATTAATTGCGTCCTTAATCCTCAATTAAAATTTTCCCAAAAACATACCGGACACCTGGCTGAGTTAAATGACTCTGATGAACAATATCAAAAGTCAAAACGGATCTACAGAGGGAAAAAAACAAACCGGTTGGATCGAACCTTCTTATTTTTATATCTTGCACAGAAAAAACTAGCTTAGTCGGTTCGTCTCGCCTGTTTAATTTACGGAAAAACACATATGATTATTTTAGCGACATAAAAGCATAGCATTTTTTATAAGGTTAAGGTGCAAATTCACTTTAAAAGTATTTGTGTAGAAGCGTATTTGTTTTGGAAGCTTTTTTTTTTCAATTCTGCCTGAAAGTTTTAAAAGTGGGCAAATTTGCCGTTTGTTGACCAAATATATCAAACTGACAGTTTACAGTATTTTTGCTAAAGTGAAAATTTATCCCATAAATTTTAAATCTAACTTTTAAAAAGGATGAATTTTAAATCTGAGATAAATTTTCACCTTAACAAAAATAAACTAGATGACATGTGAACTTTCAATTTAATATATTTAATTAAGTAACGGTCAAAATTAACGGATTTAAAAATTCTAAGACAAATTATCACTTTAACAAAAATAAAGTAGATGACATGTGGATTGTTAGTTCAACATATTTGGTCAACTAACGGTCAACTAATGACAAGGACAAATTTACCCACTTTTAAAATTTTTAGGGCAGAATTAAGAAATAAAATTTTTTAAGATAAATACACTGGTGAATTTGCATCTTAACCGTTTTTTATATCAAAAGTGAGGTTCTTCACGTGACTTGGAATAAGCTTTATACGCCCCACCTGACCTCCTCCATGCAATTCAGCAATTCGAATCGAATCACAATCTCAAAGCCATGCAATAAGATGGCAAGAAGCTTATTTTCGGCATTTCCTCTACGTCTGGCCATCGATTTTGTCCCCATCTTTGATTTATAAGAATCTTTGACAATGCTAATAAAAATTCGTTCCTAATCCAAAAAGTAGATTGAATTCTAATTTCAATATATAGACATAATTGGCAGACGATATTACTTCCCCACTTAAGTGTTATTTATATAAACCCAGAGGCATGCCTAACTTGCTGAGCCCAAAACCTATAATTCACTAAAAGTTTTTGCCTAACAAAAATAATTGGGAAAATTTCACTTGAAGACTAAAGAAATAAATTAATTTCAGTCAAACCCTAAAGCATTCTGAAATTTCAGTCAAAACTCATAGACAAAAATTTTTAAAAATAGGTAAAAAGACAATAATGCCCTTCATATCATGAATTAGTAAAATTCTCCTATGAATAAATGTGTAATTCTTCTTAAACAAGTATAATCTTCCTATGAATAATATATTAATTTATTTCCATTTGTCAAAATTGCACATTTGTTCTTAGGAGGATTTCACTTGTTCACAAAGAGTTGGACATTTGTTTATATGAGGATTTCACTTGTTCATGATACAAGAGGCATTACTGTCTTTTCACTAAAAACTTATTTTCATTTTAATCCTTAAGTTTTGACTAAAATTTTAGAATGATTTAAGCTTGTATTAAAATTAATTAAATTCTCCCAAAATAACATGCGATTTGTTCACAGGCCGCAGAAGTTATTTGGGCTAACAATTGGATTCTGAAAGAAAAATAAGTTCTCATGAAAATAAGAAGTCTAGGCTTCCAAACAACTTTCAAGGTAAAATCGATAAAATTATACTCTGTGTTTTATTTTGTTGAAAAAAATATTATTATCCCTTTAAAATTAAAAATAACATATTTACCTTAAAAAAATCAACTTCATATGAAATAAAAAATATATACGTAGACCAACTTTTTAAAAAGAATGATCAATTGAAACAAACAACTACTCCCTCCTTAATACAAGACAGTTACATAAGTTGATTAGGTTAATGAAGTTAATGACATGTATTTCTTAAAACATCCTAAATACCATCCTTAATTCTCTTATTTTCTCTCTTCCTTAATTATTCTTAAGGAAATATTGAAAAACCACTGAAAATATATATATAAAAAAAACAAACTTTATATTTAAGACTTAAATTAATTCTCTATGCCTTATCCTAAGCACTGTTAAACTCAAGAGTAGGATGTGGCCTGTAGGCACCGCATGTACTTTCATTCGTTCTCCACGTGTTAACTTAGTGCGCAAATTTGAAAACAAATCTAAAATAGTCCACACCAGATAAAAACAGAAAAACAAAACACAGTCCACATCTGCCTTGAATCATAAAAAAATTAATAAAAAACCACGAGAAATACCGATAGAACACGCATGCATGCAGAATATCTTCTTTTTTATTTCTCTCTCCAGAATTTCTATCCGTGTGATTGAGCAATCAATGCTACAGCGACAAGGAGCAGTTAAATTAAGATACAGTTCAACGAAAAACTCAGACTTCCCTCCAAAATCAAAATTTTCACGAGACCAAAAAAATGGAAAACACTAAAATAAAATATTGTTCCCTTCTTTTCTTTTTTTTGAGCAATGATTATTCCCTTCTTTTGGGGCTTTGGAGAGAAAATCCTGGTTTGTCATCAGAAACGGGAACGGCATCCCTTCCAGTACGCACAGTTTGGCTATCATCTTTCCCCTCGCTAGAGGCATCATCCCCCTCTAACTGTCCTGCTATTGGAGGGGCGATTGTCCCCTCACGCTTATCATTAGAAACATTAGCAACCAAGCTTTTGTACATGGTAAGTGCTTGAGCCATCATTTGAGCAGGATTAGATGCAGAGCTAGGAAGCAGCATTGTTGTACCCTGCGGATAAAATAAAAGGCATCAAACAAATATAAAAGCTAACAATTCAACCAATGATTGGACTGGCATGCAAACCAGCTTGTAGGTTACCTCCTTAGCTATGTTACTAAAGGCATGAATATATTGCTCCGCGATCCTCAAACTTGCTGCCTGCAAACCACATGACAATATTAATTCCTTCCGGGGTTATGCTATTAGCCTATCCGAAGTT
Source organism: Acacia concinna (assembly GCA_037177275.1). Lineage (NCBI taxonomy): Eukaryota > Viridiplantae > Streptophyta > Magnoliopsida > Fabales > Fabaceae > Acacia > Acacia concinna. Next base: position 1,441,297 of record JBAGKO010000011.1, read on the forward strand.
TAATAAACCAAATAGGGTCACTGAGAAGAATCTGTTTGTTCAAGGATAGCACAAACTCAAGCTTGATAAGCACCTCCATACCATCTAGATATTCCTGTATTTGGATAGTTCCATCCAAGAAAAACAAACATTCAAAAGGAGGACCCCGCACCTCTTGCAATGTTACCGTGATTGTGACATGGGGTTTACCACCACGAGTTTCAAAATTACATTCACATTCACACTAGTATCAGCGTGCCAGATAATTAACAAAATGCACACCAAGCATTGCTGACCAACAAAAAATAGAAACCAAAAGGACTAGACTTATGTCAAGTTACTTATGTCAAGTAAGTCCATGAAACCAAGTTACTTAGGTCAAGTAAGTCCATGAAACCAATCAAAGTGTGTCATGTATATTATTTTTCCATATCAACACTTAATCTCAAAACATGACCTAACACCGTTAACCATAGAACATGATTTAACATGGAAAAAACATACACATGGCACACTATAATTGGCTTCATGGACCTAGTTAACCTAAGTAACTTGATATAGGTTTTATCCAAACCAAAAAACAAGAAATTGACCATAGGCAACAACAGGTGTGATACATGCAATATCAGCAGACTAAAGAGCCCCACCTCTTGTCCTCCACTTTCTTTTAGGGCCTGCGACACAAGAGCAAGACCTTCAGCTGTTGCTCTTGCTCTAGCAAGGATGGCTTCAGCCTCACCTGGGAAGATATTTGTTACTCATGAAGTTTCTAAAACATCGAAAGAAAATGGCACTATAGTGTATGAAATTCATCAGCTGTTTTGTCTACTTCAAAACACAATATATGGATAAGGGCAATTAAGATAGCACGCCAAATTGCCAATCCAAAGTTTAACATTGTCCCGTCAAGTTATAAACTGTACTAAAAAGGAAAGCCTATCCATGATTATTTTGATATTGAATACTAGAATGTAAAGTGAAAAATGTGTTAGCACATTCATGTTTGGCTGACATCAAACTGTATACAAAAATCATATATTTGATATTGCTTTCTCTTAAAATCGATACATCAAAAAGTGACTAACCTAGGGCTCTGTTAACTTGGTCCATCTTTGCAGCTTCTGATGCTAAAATCACCGCACTCTTCTTACCATCAGCTATATTTATGTTGGCCTGTCTTTCTCCTGTATAGGTGATAGCAATTAAGCGCAAAAGTGTAAGTATATACATGAGCTACAAAGTTCAATGAAATAGATATTAAAATTAGTTTCAGGATCAATATCAATGTAAATTATCATCCTAGAACTCTTGAGTAATTATAATACAAATTACTTACCTTCTGACTCGAGAATTTGAGCTCTCTTTTTCCGTTCTGCTTCAGCTTGCATTTCCATAGCTACTCTAACACCACGAGGAGGAGATATATCCCCTGAAAAACAGCAAAGGGAAATGCACAGAAATTCACAATGAGATATTAAGGAAATTGTTTTATAGTTTATCCAAACTTACTGATTTCATATCGAAGACACTCCAGGCCCCAACTTTTTGCAGCGACATTAATAGCCTCCTGTAATAATGGTGCCACATAACCGATTATTGTTTGTCTGTAGATCATAAAATAAGTCAAGACATAATTTGAATTCTGGACATTACATATTGTTTGTCTGTAGATCATAAAATAAGTCAAGACATAATTTGAATTCCGGACATTACATTTAGAAGTTCCTATCTTTTACTCATAAATAGCAAAAAAATTAGGAAGCAGGTCTAGAGACCATAATCTGAAGTTTGACCATGTTCAAAACGCTAAGCACGTACAGAGACAGCTAATCATTTCTAGCCTATTTAGAAGCAATGTTCAACACACAAGTCAGAAGGGGAAGGCAGTGCAATGCTTTAGCACATACCCAATTGCAAGTGATGAATCACATAAATAAAAACAAAAAACCAAATTAATGCACAATAAACCCAAAAAGAACTTGAAAATTTACTACACCAGTTTGACTGAAGACTGAAGTTATAGCATATAATATCATTAACTCAATGAATCACCTGATAACCGCCTATTTGATTCTAGTATTTAATGCCCAAATGCCAATGTAAGAATTGATCCCAGAGAGAAAAATACATCCCGGACAGATCATAGAAACATTATGTAAAATCTTCAGTAGCAAGCATTGAAGGTAGCCTTTGAATTCAAATTCATGCAAGAAAAGAGTAGACCTCAAAATTCCCTATAGTAGTTATGATGGATATGTGTTCTGTAACTCAGAGATAACAAAATGCGGAGGCATGAGAGTTGGGGTTAAGAAAGTGGAGGATATTTGAATAATAGTATTCATTTGATACAATTGAAGTAAACAAACGATTTTACCCACGTCTTGATAAAGAATCAAAACTAATATCTGTGGCCTTTGATTTCAAATTCATGCAAGAAAAGAGTAGACGTCAAAATCCCGTATAGTAGACACGATGGATATGTGTTCTGTAATACAGAGATAACAAAATGAGGAGGCATGAGAGCTGGGTTAAGAAAGTGAAGGATATTTGAATAACAGGATTCATTTGATGCAATTGAAGTAAATAGACGATTTTTACCCAAGTCTTGACAAAGAATCAAAACTAATATCTCATCCTTCTTTTCAAATTATATCTATATATGACTTAAAACGAGTGAAGTGGCATATAGGAACTAATTCATGAACTAAACTCACCACAATCTTTTCATTAAGCGTGTCCCTTTCCTCAAAGGTCTTGTCAAGAGTAATCTTACCAAGTTCACTTCGCATTGTCGTCTGAGCAAGCTGAATGACTGCATAAATGGGATTCTCAACACCATAAGAAGCCAGCTTAGGATCCACAATCTGTGCAAGGAAATATATAAAAAGTGAAAAACCAAGCACCTCGTTAAACTCTAAAACTGAAGAGGGAAGAGTGGGCGAGACGAAAAGTCATTGAAAGAAACGGCAGCGCGGACCTTCACATACAGCACACCATCAATTAAGATGTTGACATTATCCTTGGTGATAGCAGATTGGTCAGGTATATTAATGGCTTCTTCCTTGAGGGAATGCACGTAGGCAATCCGATCGACGAAGGGAATCAAAAAATGGATTCCTGATGGAAGAGTCTTCACGTACTTGCCAAATCGCTCAATGACAAACGCCTTCTTCTCCGGCACAATCCGTATTCCCCAATTCATAGGAGGAGTAATATCATAACTTCTGAGCCAATGTCATAATTTTGTACACAGCCACCGAATGAGATTAACGAAAAAAATGGATATCAGCGATACCTGTGCTTGTATTTGTATTTTTAATGTTAAAAAATGGAAATACCTCGGGGTAGAATCGCGAGTGTTACGAAAACAGCGGATGGAGGAGACGTGAGAGGGCAGTCGAGGAGGAGAAGCGCCTGAGAGAGGGTGATTGGAGAAGAGAAAGGCTGATTGATTAGGAAGAAAAGGAGACGAAGTAGATGCTATCGAACGGCAAGTGCTGTAGTTGAGGGCTGCCATCGTCTGACTCAATTGACTTAGCAAACGCAAATTCCAGATGCTCTTCATTTTACCTGCTTTGGATTTCTCAGCAACCTCTTCGTTTGCTGATCTACAAGCTTCTCTTTTCTTTGTTGGGAAGTTTCAGTGACTGCATGAAGTTCAAAGATTTGCGAAAAGCCCTTTTAAAACCCCCTCCGGCATCATCCTCGCTATTTTGCCTATCCAAGCTGCAGGCATAACATTTCTTCATCCGAAAAATGTAAATAATTAAATAAATATTTTATGAACATAAATTTTCCACTTTAATAACAGAAAAAAATCCTAATTAAATACCATTTAAATTAGAAAGACACCAAAAAGTATGTTAAGTTGTTGTTAAACCGTGCAAAAGGCAAATAGGTAACAATGAACTAATATAAAATTTTGAAATGTTGTAATTTTACCGAAATTCTCTAAACATTTTTTTAAAAAAAAAAAAAAAAAATTCTCGCCTGCATGCCACTGGAGGCCGGTCGGCGAGATTCTTTCATTTTTATTAAAAAAATTATTTAGGCGTATTTTTAGTAAAAATACAACATTTCAAAAATTTAAATTAGTTCTTTAATTTCTTTTTTTTTTTCCACATGTTGACAAACTTTTTAGAATTTTTCTAGTTCATATAGTGTTTATATGTCATTTTTCCTAAATACTAGTAGTATTTGAAGAAAATTTTTTGGACCCAGCATTTTTTATATATCAAAGTGGCAAGTGTTACATTTGAAAAAATTTTATAAATGGAATGGCCAAATAGGACAAATTGGTTCAATATCAGCTAATATTAGAATCGAACAAAGATTTGGAGAGTAGTCAATTAAAAATAATTACATGTTCATGCTGTATGCCATGTTGGCCAAATAATCAGTCCATAACATCATTTCTCTGTGCATGAACAATTTAAAGATCCTAATTTGAGAAGATGAGGGATATAGCTTCATCAATCTCGTGTTAGAGAGGGTGGCAGGTTCCACCATCAAACATTAGAGTATGGATGGTTACAGTGGAGTCATAATACATGCGTGCTTTTTTCAAGCCCAGCTGTTTACACCCTTAAGACCTGCATGAATGGCTAGAATCTCTGCTATAGTTGGTGAGCAGACACC
>JBAGKO010000011.1:1452759-1464810 GCA_037177275.1 Acacia concinna
ATCTTGGTTTAGCCAAAAGCAAAACACGATATCTCTATCATCCACTGAGGCGGAATATATTACTGAGGCAAGTTGTTGTGCAAAAGTATTGTGGCTTAAACAACAACTTCATGACTTAGGAATCAACCTCAAGAAAGTTCCAATTTAATGTGATAACCATGGTACCAAAAACTAGACCAGACCGGTCGAACAGGAACCGGCCAATGGTCCGGTCCGATCACTTAAATAACCGCTGACCAGTTAGACCTAGTCAACGACAAGTCAAACCGGCCGGTCCGATCGGGAAAACCGGCCGTCCGGTTTTTATAGAAAAAAAGAAAAAAGATAATACTTCTCATTTATTTATAAAATTGAGCGAGCATTCACGGGAACAAAGCATTTTTTTAAAGTATCTCTCCCTTTTTCAAAAACTTCGGGGGCGTTGTCCCTACAACCCCCACAAGGGGCGCTGCCCTTTGACCCCCGTAGCTAACTCTGCGTAGCGTGTTACACTACTTAAGCCTAATAATTCATACAAAATGGTGATTTATCAGCCTGTCACTTTGGTATTTAGTAATAACATTTAAATTATAATATTTTAATATGGCCGATTCAATGGCCAGTTCAACCCCCAGTCCAACTCGGTTGAACCCTGAACCCATACCGTGACTAGTTCTTTAACTGGTTCGGTTTTTTGTACCTTGGCTTTATTGATTGCTTTTGGAACTAAGAGTTGTCATTATTTTATTTTCTTTGAAATTAGTTCTAAATTAAATTCGTTTAACTTATAAGAAATTTAGAATTTTAACACCTAAATATTAGTTTGCTTGGTTCATCGTGGAACAATGCTCTACTATTTATTATTTTATTGTTTGACACGTCCACTCTATTTGTTGACCAATAAAGTAAATGACAAGACCTTAGGTTATGGAGATAATATAGTTGAGGATGATCTATTTAATGGGATGCCAATTGAAACATCAAATTTTGATGAAGATGCTCTGTACGTCATATACTATCACAATGGAGACAGATGGATTTTGAATAGGGGAACTTATTAAATGATAAGAAAGAGAAAAATTCAATCTTTGATTCTATGAAGATTAGCTCTTTAAGAAAAGAAAAGAAACTCAAGAACAGAAAAAGAGAAATAGACACTTAACAACACTTACATTATGCCCAGTATTTGAATAATCAAGTTACTGAAGCCACCTATCCCTCTCCTCTCAAATTTGATCGTTGCCTTTCTTCAATTTCACCATTTTACTTTCTGGGAAAGGGAATCATTGACCAGCTAAAACCGATTCCTGTGAATGCCTCTGCCATTCATACTTCCCAAATAAATGATTCTATTTGAACTAATATATAGAATTTTCAACATAGCTATTTAATATTTTCAAAAGTAATATAACTTACTTTTCAATTGTACTATCTCCCATTCTTAATATAAAAGTTGACTTTAATTTTTAGAGAAAAATATAGAAAAAATTCTATATAAAAACGGTTGAAATACCCAAATTTTTAATTTGGGTTGCTAAATTTATGAAATTATGAATTAGATTATATGATACAATTATGGATTTAGAAGTTTGGTCAAATTACCTCTTTATCTTTTATTTATTAAAAACACAAAATTAGAGATTAAACTATATTGTTTACACACTATGTAAAAACCCTAACAATAGAAAATTCATCAAAGATCATGGTATAGTCAAAAAAATTAACAAAGAAGGTTACAGTAAGTTTATTATAAGGTTAAATCTTCATTCCTTAATCCATTTGTGTTAATACATGTGATTACATGAATTTTCATTTCAAATGCATCAAACATCAAAATGTAATTGATTTTGCCCTCAATTTTTCCCTTAGTTTTTTATGTGAGGTTATAAGAATTATTTTTTTTGTGAATAATCAGTTTCATAAAGTGAAATAAGACCTCAAGCTAAGATATGAGGTTCATCACTACATTGGATTATTGTGTTTATTTGCTTCATGTGCCACCTAGAACACACATTGCCAAAAAATTTATCTATATATTAATTAATTTTAATTGGTGGTTATGTGGATTTAATCTATATATTAATTCTCTTCTGAACCCTTTTCTCTTGATTCTTTCCTCTTATTTCTCTTTTAAACCTTTTCCTCTTCTCTTTTGTATGTGGGGTTAGGGGTATAATTAAAAAATAAGTTAAATTTACATATTTTAAATTAGGTCATTGACCTAATTTAAGACATGTTAAATTTATCAACCTAATATAGGATTTAAGCAATTCATGCGTGGATTTTTCCTATATTTTATTGGATGATGCTTGACCCTGCTAGCCAAACCATTGTTTCGGTATACTACGTCATGTCAGGACCAATTTGTAAATACATGCACTTTTATGCGTCACAGTTTTTTCATTTTTCTGATATTTAATTACAGGCAGAAACCTACCCCTACAGCTTTTCATGTTTGCCTTTTGTTTTGATTTCTTTGCTAATTAATGTCCCAACGTCAGTTAGAGATAAGAAATTAACTTAATCATCTTCTTATATACTCCCCCAATCAATTTTCATTAACTCCCCACCCTCTTTCCTTTTGATTTTTGTTGTTGTTGTTGTTAATCTCTCTGTTTTTTTTTAACGGCATTTTTATATTGTTATTGTTAACATAATAATATTCATATATAACAAAAACTCCAGATAAAAAGAAAAAAAGACATTTCATAGACCATATATATGAGGGGATAAGGGGCTTTAAAAAAAAGTGTTGGCGGCCCTTAAACGGCCAACTCTTGTTTAGAAGCCCTAAATCATGAGTTTGGATCTTAACTTAAATGGGTTTAATTTGGCAGTTTAAAGAGTTTGGACCGTTTTCTAGACTTTAATCCAAATAAAGGGGAGGTTGGGGGCTGCCTAGGTCATATACATCACCAACTTGTCAAAATTATAACAAACCAATATTGCCAAAGATGGCCCACTGCCCATATCATTGTAATCCCCTCCACAATAAAATAACATCACAACACCCAGAATTCTCTCACCCCGTTCTCCATGAAAGAAGATGATAATTTTGGATGTTAAAAAGCCGCGTGTTTAATTTATTTATTTTTAGGAGGGAAAGAAAGAAAGAAAGATGACAAGTATTGGAAAGTGAGACGTTATTGTCCTGAATTCCCAAAAAAAAAAAAAAAAAAACAGTCCCTAGCCCTCCCCCCTACCCTAGATCACCAAAGTTGAACTTGGCAACTGTGTCAAATATGTTAATGTGAAGTGGGAATGAAACATGGGGAAAAGAAGCAGAGTAAGCGAACGTGAGGGCTGAGCGATATGATGGCTCAGAGCCGAGCCGAGCAAGGCAAAGAAAAGATATAGAGTGAGCACACAAGTGGAAGGCCTTTGCCTACCCGAGTAACATAACATTATTCTAAACTTATAATAGTTGAGATGGGAACGTGCAATTGAATTGGGCCTCGTGAGAGAGAGAGAGAGAGAGATGGAGCGCCAACTCTATGAAACGAAACAATGTTTTATAGGATAATTAAGAGTGCAAACATGGCGGCAGGTTGACATCATATATAGGATAGGCTCACGAATGTGTTTACTACGAATATACATAATGTAATTGAGATTTTTAGTTTGTAGGGAAAATGCTGCATTTATATTTATATTTGTTTTATTAAAAATATGGGCATCTCTTGGACGTCCTGTCCACCAACTCAATCCTGTGATCCATATTAGTCATTGCGCTTTCGGTTAACACGACCACGACGTCACCTTATTATATCCCACTCCTTATTCCTTCATATCTTTTAATTGTATTTCACAGAATCCAATACCCCATAACATGAGTCCACAGCCGCAGGCAGGGATTGCTTCTCCTGGCAATATAATTAGCTAGTTTAGAGGATCAGATCCTTCTTCCGTGGAGCCTGTGTATGTATGTGCACGAGCTGTAAGCCACACAAACACAAATCCTCACACATGCATCTCTCACATATTTACACCAACAAACAGAAGCAGTTTCCTTCCCCTGGCCTGTTTCTCCATCCTCAACAGTGATACTAATTAATTTGGCACGCCTTACGTACCAAGCCATGTTTTTTTTCCCTCGAAGAATAATGGATTTATCTTATCGTGATATAAGAAAAAAGTTGGCGAGTATTGAAAAAAACATGGAAGCTAAGCATCCACCGTGGTTGCGCTTGGGAGAGGAATCAAATATGTTCACACGGGAGTTAGCTTGAATAAAATGGAATATAGGCATAGAAAGAAGATAAAGACCTAACTCTCCAACAACGCAAGACCCTACCTCCTTGATGACACCAAAGTCTGCAGTCTGGTTTGACCCTTAGTGCGAAAAGATAATATTCCCAGAAAGTCATTTCTCTAAAGCAACAGACCAAAATCTTAAGGCCATTGATTCATGTACTTCCTAACGTCGTACCCATGATGGCAAAGTCTCTTTTCGTATTCCCATATTCTTCTTTCATAACTTTCGGCCACGCCATGTATACCTGTGGCTGTGCCAGTGTCCGAAGCTTTTTCTTTTTTCCTTCTTTTAGTCAGAGAAATTTTCAAATTTAAATTCTCTTCCCATGGAATTTGGCCTTTCAAATTTAATTCTCTATGTTGAAGTCAGGGTGGGTAGTCCCTTTTTTTTTTTCAACCAATCCTGCTCGTGAAATAAATATTACTCCCAAATAATTCCAAGTTGTAAACAAACTTTTTCTATCAGCTGTAACGACTAACGACAAGATCAAGCACGCATCAACCGTCTTAATAAATATATTTCCATAAACAGAAGGGTTGTTGACGTGCCTGTCGCGGATAGTTATTATGTGAAAACATGTTTTCAGAGTATAGAGCGGTGCAATGGCGTATATTTGGGGCACATAATTAATATGACCACGACGCTAAACCACATTCGAGAAGATATTTATAGGACGAACAAGAAGGCATGGGGGAAAAACGAGAAAAGAGACAACGTGAAAGGACAAAAAAGTTGGTTACGACGATTTAGAATCAGGTAACGATAGTGGCGATCCTGTTTTTTAAGTTCTCTTCATGCGTCACCGTTCTTACCGGATGCTTCGCTTAATTATTCGTTTAGTGTCGCAATGCGCATCGTAGCTTGAGAAATTCCTCAAATCCTGGATACTTGCTTCCCCCTTCGTCTCAAACCAGTACCTACCTTCAAAAATTAACCGTCCTTTTCTTTCAGATGCTTAAGAGATAAGGCATAATTTTTTATAGGTGCTCTCTTGTTTTCTTTTGGTTGTTCGCTTTTCCTCTATCTCTCTCTCTCCTTCTCGAGTTGGTCGGTATGTGAGGAATTAGGCGCATATATAGATAAGCATTTATTGGTGAGACTGGACGTATGATCAGGCAGGGAAGGAGGAGTAAGAAGAAGAAGATGGGAAAGATTTCAAGGATTGGCAGTTATGCGATTGCTTCTTCCATAAAGGAAAACCAACGACAACCTTGTATTACCTGCACAACCTTCAACATTCTCGCTCCCATATACAAGCGTCTCAGCCATGAGGTTCTTTTCCTCCGACTATATGTTGATGAATCCTTTCAACGGGTCAAAAAAATTTAATGTTTGGTTTTATTTCTGGTTTGGTGGGAAAAGCAGGACCAGAGTTGCCGCGAGAGCGACAACAGAGCGGACTGGTTGACCAGGAATCATAGGATATTGGATTGGCTGCTGTGTGAGAGATCTTCCATTATATGTCTTCAGGTTTGCAAGTTCTTCATTGATTGTTTGTATTGAATCTTGTTGGATTAATTCTTCATTGGGTTTATGGTAAAAATGTAATTGATTATGTTGGATTGTCGCAGGAGTTTTGGGTTGGAAACCAGGAGCTTGTGAATTTGTATGAGAAGGGACTCGGTGATGCTGGTTATACTAATTTCAAGCTTGGACGGACTAATAACCGCGGGGATGGTTAGTATTTTGTCCCTCAATTTCAAAGTACCATTTTGGATTTTCAGTTGTTAGTGGTTTTTTTTTTTTTTTAACATAATCTATATCCCGGGGTTCCTTTCTATAGACAAACAAGGCCAGATTGACAATATAACGGTTGAAAATTTTGTACCTGATCATTACAGCATATGAGTAGCATTTGACTTCTTCCATCGGATATTGATGTACCAGTCCAGTCTTTGCTTGTAGCTGTTTAATCATTTGAAACTCTATTATACTTCCTTAATTCTAAATATAAAACTCAATTAATTTTTTTAGAGAATTTTAAGAAAGTTAATTACATTATTTTAAAATATTTAAATTTATTACTTTTCTTCAAACTATTTTGTCTAACTTATAAATTGATATATAATATAATTATACATTATATATAAATGATTAAATAATTTATTTTTCTTTCTTAATCTCTCTTAAAAAAGTCAACTAATCATATATTTAGGATCGAAAAGAGTATATTGCTAAATACTGGACAGGCTTTCATGATGTTATTAGCCATTTTATTTTCCAGCTGCTGGAAGAAGAACACTGTAAAGTGCTTATTTGATGTTTCCTTTTGGAATCTGCAGGTCTTCTGATGTCAGTTCAGAAAGAATACTTCACTGTTATTAATTACAAGGAATTGCTTTTCAATGATTGTGGTGATCGTGTAGCTCAGTTGTTACATGTGAAATTAGCCCTTCCAATTTCGCAATGCAGTAACAGTGATATTGGGCAGGAACTTCTTATTGTGAATACACACCTGCTATTTCCCCATGATTCAAGCCTGTGCCTAGTTCGACTGCGTCAGGTATGTTAGCAGTATTCTTTTTCATAAGTAAGTATTGCAAATCACTTGGAGAAAGAAATGTTAAATTAAATCTCACTTTCCTGCAGGTGTACAAGATACTTCAATATGTAGAATCTTATCAGAGAGAGCACCAACTTAAACCCATGCCAATCATTCTCTGCGGGTAATTAAATTTCCAAATGTAGTGTTCCTTCTTCCATTCGTTGCCCAAAGGATTGTTTCATTGTTGTTTATCTTTTTCCACCTTTTTTTGGAGAAACAATTGAATCATTGTCAGTATTTTATGTTCACCTTTTGACTTCTCAGTGACTGGAATGGAAGTAAACGTGGGCAAGTTTACAAGTTCCTGAGATCACAAGGCTTTGCATCATCATATTATACGGCACATCAGTACACTGATGCAGACGCCCATAAGGTGCGCCCTCTAACATTGCTCTCAGCACCTTTGTGTTCGAAAATATATGCTTCTCAACTTATACAAGTTTAAAAATCTCGTTAAAGCAGTGGGTTAGCCACCGAAACCACCGAGGCAATATATGTGCTGTCGATTTTATATGGCTTCTAAATCCAGATAGATATCGTAAACTGCTGAGAACAAGTTGGAGTGAAGCTGTATTTGGCATGTTGAAGGTAATCAAAAAGCCTTCAAACCTGCTCTCAGATTCTTAATCGTTTATTTTTGGAAAAATTGTAATGAGGTCCCAAATAAAGAAATTTAAGTTAAATTGGTCCTGAGATAAGAATATACTACTGTTAAGTCTTTAATATAAGGAATATATTACTGCCAAATTTCCATTAACAACCCCGGAATTGTTAATGGCTGGACCCTTATTTAGGACCCCACTGCAATTTTCCCTTGTTTCTATATTGCGACAATAATATAAGTAGAGAGTGACATAGCAACATGAATTGGCTCCATATTATAAATTTTAGTGATTGTAGGACAGTGTCCTGGGGCTGATCGAAAACGTATATTTTCAGTATCTGTTGCTGAAGACTGCTCTGACAGAGCCTGGGGCGTTTGCCTTTTTAAAGGCTGATAAAGAAGTTAGTATCACCTATTCTAGCTTTTGTGAAGCACTTCGTCAGGTATGATACAGTATGAACTAAAAGACAGGGTTCTTCTTAAATTTCAGATAATGTATATGTTTGTGTTGGAGAAAGAAAGACCTGTTGGGCTCATGCCTGAGAAACCCTCGTGTGGATAAAAGTTTTCTTAATTCTCTGCAGCTTAATTTATTTGGTCATGGCCATGGGCTGAGCGATGAAGAGACAAAGGACTTGTGGTCTCAAGCAGATGCAGATGGAGATGGTGTTCTGGACTACGAAGAATTTCTGGTAAGGCAGTTACCTGAAAATTAACCCTCAGCATAAAGTAATTGAAGTACTTTTCTGTATAAAAGCAAAATAGTATCCAGTCTTGAGTAGCTACTATCTGAATCCTGAGATAAACTCAAATCAGTGCCATTGTTGCTTGTTTGCTCACAATATGTGTTGTTTGGGTTCTATCATATGTGAACCACTATTTCAATTATTCAGAACCAGGTATGAGTGGTTATTTAATATACATGGTCACAATCTTATGGGGCTTGTAGGAGCAACTGTGGAAGCCAGTGTCAGATGAGGGAAACGAATACAGGAATGAAGAGGACAAGGATGTTACGGATGGCCATAGGGAGCAAACCATTGGTTTCACTGTAAAAAATGCAGTATTATTCCCTCATGAGGTGGAGAAAGGCAGATGGCCAGAAGACTACTCCCTTTCGGACCATGCTCGGCTCACCGTAGTTTTCTCGCCTATAAGAATGCCGTGTTCACAGTCGGCATCCTAGATTGAGTCACTCCAGATTTAGTTCAAGACATTTGGCAATGGGAATAAGACAACATAACATTAGAAGTGAATGAGTGAAGAGATGAAAGGAGAATAGAGGCGCCATGGAACTCTTGATAAGGTGACAGCAACAGAAAACTCAAGGATGGGATTTGAAGCTATACTCCTAGTCAGATGCTTCTCAGACTTTGAAGATGACAAAAAGACAATTGAAGCGGCCAGATTCATCAGCCATCGCCCAGTTTGTTTTCCCCCTTCATCACTTTTTCACACACTCGAAAGAATGGAAAGGAAACAAGGAAGAGTGATTTGTATGGTTGTTGCATAGGTCTTAAGCGTCAACTAGTTCGTAGCTTTGGATAGAGATCTCATTTAGGCAACTTGTAACAGATTTTTATATGAAAAGAGAAATCACATAGAGCAGAGCAAAATGTGCTTTTTCATAGCTTCTCTTTAATAAACAAACAATGAACTCGAACATTCCGTTAGACCGTTTTTTCAGCCCTTGACGTTGTCTTGAAAGACTTGCAACGCTTTCTTGTTTTTTTCCAATTGAAACTTCCAGGTGGCTGTGAGCCTATGGCTATCAGCAGCACCTGACAAATGAGTTGAACCTAGAAATGATTCTTCCTCTATCAAATTTCAATAGTTTTCATAAAGCTAAACAAGTTTTTTCATGCATTTGCGAGAAGTTAAGTATTGACGGGGTATGGATATTACAGTGTTACAAATTGTATAATCTTATATTGATTATCAAAAGCAATAACAGCATGATGTTTGCCTCAGGCTTACTTCCTAGCTCCAATATGGTTTAAAATTACTAAACCATAAATGCAATACTTTGAAAGTGCCCATCGTGTCAACAGTCATTCATAAATTTAGAGTTATGCCATGAAAGGCAGCGTCTCTGTATGTAATAATGGGAATGGAAACTACAAGGATTGAAGAACTAGATCCAATACTGCACCACATAAATGACAAGCATAGACATTACGGTTCGACTCTCAATTGTTTGAGGTAGAAATTCGTCTTTATACTAATACTACATACATCCTCTTTACAGACAGATCCTCCTAGGGGAATACAAAAATTTTCACAGGTCGGGAAGAAATCCGTTTACTCTATTAATCATCATAATCATCAGTGTCATCATAATCAGAAGCTGACTCGTCGCTCCTTGGTTCCATCAGTGAATTCATATCAAATGATGGTCCCATTTCCATTTCCTCTATGTCAATAGTGTCATAATCCATTCTTTGCTCAAACTTGTCATCTGAGCAATTAAGCATCCATGCAAGGGAACACTTCACTCCCTTCTTGGCAACCATCTTGTGCCTGGGTTTTACAGTTGACTCCAGACCATATGTAAAGAAGGCTGGGAAAGCAACCAAATCTTCCAAAGGCCTCGCCATCTCCTTTTGGAAGTAATCGAAATTAAGTTTCATGACGTCAATGTTTAAGGCGAGAAGTTGAGGGCATCCAACAGTCATCTTCTTCATATGTTGCAAGGAAAACCCACAATCCTTGAGAAAGTTAACATGCTTTAACATAGGCGCACTACTGAGGCTAATTACCTGTGGCATCTTCTCAACAACTCTACCAAAATCTTCAGAATCCAAATCAAGTAAAGATTTAAGTAAATTACTTTGATTCTCAAGCCTTGGCTTCAAGTCCATTCCTATGATATCAGGATACTGTGCAATTACAGAGGGTAGATGTGCTCTTCTAATACTGAACTCTTCAAGAGCTTCAACATTTGGCTTCACCTTCTCGTTCAATCCAAAGCCAAGAATATAAGGTCGTTTCTCTATTATTCTTGCAATGACTAATCTTGGAATTCCCAAGTTTTCCAGATACTCCACAAACGGCTTGATTACTCTACCAACTCGCATTCCCAAAATCTCAGGGTATCTTGTTAGAACCCCTCCAATTTCTCTTCTTGCAACACCAATGCCAACCAAATAAGCAACTGATGTGCTCATGGTTCCCTCAAGCTTGAATCCAAGTACTTCTGGATATGTCTCGAGAACTCGAGGAATATCACTGGGCTTGATATCCATCCCCTGAAGATACTTGACCACTGGCTCAAGGTCAATAACAACACTAGCATGAAGAACTTGTGGGTATCTCTGCAAGAATTGCGTGAATGTAGATTTCCTGACTCCCAATTTACCAAGGTAATCAAGTACGGGAATCATATTCTTTTTGACACTGCAGCCAAGAACTAATGGATAATTGCTGATGTCTTCAATTGTAAGTCCTAAATTGTGAAGAAAATCTACTCGTTCCCTCATAACTTCGACTGTCACAGGAAGCTCCAGGCCATCAAGCTCATCAGGAACAATACCAATCCCCCGTAAAAATGCATAAACTTTCTCACGGTTTGCCATCCTCTCTTTGTTCATTTCTGATAAACTAGGACGACTATATAATGAAGATGAACGCCCTTGTTTCCGGTTCAAGCGGGAGGAGTCAGGTTTGGATGTGGGCGTAGCCACAGAGCTAGAAGTCAATGTTTTATTAGCAACAGAACACTTAAATTGCATAATCAAACCCATTCTTCTCATGCAGTTACAAGGTAACTGTAGAGTTAACGAAGGGCTCAACTTAGAATGACAAAATGTTGGAATGGGCATTTTTGCCTGTGTAAGTAGGAAACTCGGTTTAGTTATGCCAGCAGCAAAGACTCTTGGCTTCATACTTCAGGAGACAAATGTCATTGAATCTGCAAAAACAAGTAGGTGTAACGCCAAGTAAAGGCATGGCTCTGTGCAAAACTGAAATTAGCAGAAAATCAACATGCTTGTCATAAGTTTCAGTGAAATGAATGTCAAATCAAAACAAGAAACACGCCATTCGACTTAGAAGTGACCACAGGAAGTGAGTTATTAGTTATTATCATGTGAAGGTAGGTGTGCATGATTGGAATTAGCAGGAAATCCACAAAATTTGAACAAAATGAAGTGAATGTAAAATCAATGTAGACTCATTCCTCTGGATTGGGATTGAATTGCAGTCCAATAAAGAAGGTGGAGATAGACTTACAGTAAAAGGAGGTGGCGCCGAAGGGTGAGATGAGTGAATTGTGTTTCGCACCTTTCCCTGCAACAACTCTATCGCCAAGGTAACGGTACCCACCAGAATCGAGGGTTTCCGGCCCTTTCAAGTTCCTTCCGACAGAGCGGCACTGGATAATCACACATGAGCCCGCTCTGTAAGCGCTAGTGCATCAGTTTAGTTTTAGGAACATCATCTATCTCTCTCCTTTTTTTTTTTTGAGGGGAAAAATATAAATATCATCTTTGGACAAAAAAAAAATTTAACTTGGTATGTAAGCGAGAGAAATTAAAAAAATTAAATAAGTTACTTAGACTTATATCTTTAAAATATATTTTTAAAAATATTATATTATATATAAACTTATAAATTAATGCTTTATATGGCACTCAATCCAAATTTGATCACAACCTCATATAATAAAAA
>JBAGKO010000011.1:1475731-1485918 GCA_037177275.1 Acacia concinna
CATAGTGCATGTAATTGGGGCTGTTACCTGAAGTTGAATTGTCAATGGCATAAAAAACCTATCATGGCAGAAACTTGCTAGCTCATAGTGCCAAAAGTTTGATCAGTGCAGAATTTATATTCATATTATACAAGCATGTTCTTTAGGTCCAAGAGTAAGATGTTATCACATAGTAATATATAATTATATAATCAGGGCTCCAGCGGGCAATAGGAGAAAAAGAGCACTGTTATCTCTTTATTTTCATGTTTTAATGGAACTGGCAAGAGAAATCAGAGTTCCAAATCTCATCACCATTTCTGTCTCCTCATAACGAAAATATTAATTATCACAAGGGCATGTGACACAGCTTCAGCATCTAGAATCTGTTACGTAAAAGATATGTTTAAAACTAGAGAAGGGTAGTGAGAAGCTCGTGCTGCATACATCTGGATAATGATAATAACTTTAGTCTTCTAGAGAAGTAAATTTATTACTTTGTGCCTTTGTTTGGAGTGAACCATTAATTGAATGGAAAGCAGCAATTTTTCTGAATCTTTTCTGTCATGCGCATCATTGATGGTCTATTATACATCACAAGTAGTGAGTTGAACTCCTAAGGTTGTCTTACAAGATTTTTTTCCCCAATTTAAATTAGTCATATTTTGGCCTTGAATATATAATTTATTTGAACTGCAGGAGGAGAATGTACAAATGCGCATGAAAAAAAACATCTGAAAAAGTATCAGACAGAAAGAGGTGTGCAGGACTGACCGCCTTCGCAAACTCAACTCTAAGCGGGTTGCCTGCAACAGGATAACCTTGAAGTTCTTTCAAAGCATCAATGGCATCTTCATCTCTTCTGAAATTGATGAAAGCATAGCTACGACCAGGCTGGAAAGCTACACTTTCAAGTGGTCCAAATTGTAGAAAATGACGAGCAAGTTCATTCTCTGATATACCGTGTGCAAGATTCCCAACCCAAAGGTGCCTGGAAGGCGGGTTGCTGCTATTGCCACGCCCACTGTTGCCTTTATCTTCAAATCTTGAAGGGTAATCCCTTCTAAACCGGTCCCTTCCACCACTTCGATTCAACTATAGCCAAAACAATAGAAAATACCCGGTCTCAAATATAGTTTTATCTCTAGGTTTTCTCTTTACGATATTTTAAGTAAAGAATAACAGGTATCCGCACTATATGGCAAATTGGTAGTGCTTCAAGTAAGAAATGAAGAAAAAAAAAAGGCAACAAAGAGATAACTAGTAGTAACTGAAGGATAGAAGAGTACGAACGAATCTGACCATAGTTGAGTGGAGAGGTAGAGTTGTGCACTAACTTCAACACCAAATCCGATTACTTCAACCAACCGACTCAGACATAAACAAGAATAAATTGATAGTTTCAATTCTTTGGTTCGCAGAGTCTGGATCTCTGGAAGAGATGATGAAGGCCCTGGGTACACTGCCTAACTCGCGCGCTTTGTAGCGTACAGTGCATTTAGGGTTTCGGCGGGTTAATGCTCATCAGGTTCGCTGAAGCGGCTTGTGAGCAACGCTTTTCCCTTTTGATAGCTGGGGATAAGCTATGTACGGCGACGATGTGCTTTGTATTTGAGACGATGGATTAACTAATTTTAAAGTAAGGATATGAAATGAGTTTCAACTCGTCTTAGGCAAACTATAGTTTTAAAAGTGAGAACAAATAAATATTAAATATTATAATTAGTATTTTTAAAAAAATAAAATTGAGTTAAAGTAAGATTGAGTAATTTGATTTGTGTTTGGAATAAAGATTGTAAAAGTTACTTATAAGTTACTTATGTAAAAGTAAAACTTGTTTAGTTGAAATTTTGTAAAAGTAACTTTTGATGGGAAATGATTGAAAAATGCATGAATTACATATATATAAATATATTGTGATATTTATACTACCTCCGATCATAATTATAAGATCTCGTTAACTCTTTTGGCTTCCTTAATCTCTAAAAAAAATCAACTAGATCTTATAATTAAAACCGGAGAGATTCTTATTACATGTAAATATAATATGATATTTATACTACCTCCGGTCTTAATTATAAGAACTAGTCGACTCTTTTAGCTTCCTTAATCTCTCCAAAAAAAATTAATTGGGTTTTATAATTAGGACTGGAGGGAATCTTATTACATGTAAATATATTGTGATATTTATGCTATCTCCGGTCCTAATTATAAGACCTATTTTACTATTTTGGCTTCCTTAATCTCTCCAGAAAAAACCAATTGGATCTTATAATTAAGACTAATAGAGAGAATCTTATTATATGTAAATATATTGTGATATTGATATTATTTTCGATTTTAATTATAAGATTTAATTGACTTTTTTTGTTTCTTTAATTTCTCTAAAGAACCAACTGAATTTTATAATTACAACAACAAAAAATTAAATTATAACAGAAATTTTTTTTAAAAAAAATCACTCATGCATCTCATCCCTTTCTATCATAGTAAAAGTAACATAACCCTGCTTCTACTTTTCCCGGCTTTTCATGCTGCAGCACAATAACCCCAATCAGTTGCCCAAACATGTCACTAAACTCCTCCAATTGCAATTGAATGTTTTGCCATCCAATGGTCAATCAAACTGCATTCCAAACATGCATTCAATCCCCTAAATTAACTATACGAGATTTTCAAACTTAATACTCCATCATGGTCCTGAAATTCTTTGAAAATACCGTTCATATCAAAATATTGCTCAATGATTTAGAACTTTCTTCAATGCTTTAGGTGGTCGAGTCTCATATACATCATATAGAAAATAAAGATCTCGCCACAAAACCAATTCAAAGTTTCCAGCGAAATATTACAGATGGAAAAAACAAAAATATCATAACCAGAAGAAATTCTGCACTATATTCCATGTTTGATGATATTTTGAATGATGCGGGGCAAAAGTTTCACTTTTTCTCTTGATCTGAGATACGCGTGTAGGACACATCAGACGGTCATGTAATAAAGAATATTGCAGAATTCTCAATTTACTGATCAAAACCTCATGGCTACAAATCATATAAACGATGCCCATTATCAGTCAAGGGAAACCATAAATTGCATCGTACCGTTTTTTTTTAAGGAAACAAGTCTTCAATCACCATCTGTTTGCCTTTTCAACCGAAAATAACAGACCAGTGGACAGGTGGAAATTAGTAGTAGTTGCTCAAGAAAGTGAACAATCACACCGTTCAGCAAATGAAAGGAAGCCAACTGTCCCAATTATAGTTCCATAAAAGGACGAAGAATATTATAATCGTTATTAATTAAATTTTGAGATGCATTATGGTATACGAGTACTTTGCAAATATTCATTGACTCTATCATTAAAGGAAAGCAATCAAAATCTCTTGAAGGGACAGGTGAGAAAAAGAAGTGGGTGTGGTGTGGGTAGTTGAATTTATATGATTGCTTTTACAGATGAAGCTGAACAGATGTGGAAATCCTTATTGACCGGCCAAACTAACAAAAGAAGGGGCCATGCCATGATTAGAATCTCTTAATCACCCTTCCTTTCAATGTTTAGGCAAATCCACCCAAATGACCATAATCTCCTATTTAGTTGGGAAAAATTAATTAATATTTGGAATTTTGTGGTTGAGATAGCTCATGTACCACATTATTAATCAACCAAATAGGGAATAAAGGGAAGTTATGATGAGTCACGTCCACGTGTTCCTACATAAACATCGTAAGCTCGAGCTCTGCTTTCTGCATTGTTCCAAAAATGGCAGAGCAACCAAGTCAAAAAAGTTTCTCTCATGAGCTGTAAATTGGGTTTTCAAGTTCCCATCATAAGGGCCTGTGTTGGCTTGTCATTATGATTGAAGGAGGAATTTAACAACCCACAGAATGCCAAAGTTTAATTTGGTTACGCGATATGATAGCTTTGTGGGTCTTATCTGAGTTTATCTTCATCACATTCTCGTTTTTAGGATTTAGTCACTATATCCAATAAATAGGAAATTTATTGGTATTGAGCCATTATAAGTTTTTCCTCTTGATCTTCAAATATAACAAAATATGACGATTTTTGCCGCAATTTTTTTTCTAGTGTTGTTCCTTAGTTGATAGAAACAGCAAGATGATTTTCATAAGCGAGAGAATAAAGACAGTCAGAGAGAGTAAAGAATGGCAATTAAGAGGCCACGTGGACACCAACTTTTGAGAATTACTGTAGTTTTCGGACTCCAAAATCAAAGAGATTTCTCTGATCCTCACGTTTCATCCATCCCAATTATAGGCCATGAAAATGGGAGGCCATTGCTTTAGCTCTCATTCGTGTACAAGGAAAAAGGCTAACTTGGTTGATCTCATTTTAAGAAATCATAATATATCAGTGGCCGAAATCACTGACGCCTGGCTTATTTAATTGGAAACCTTCTCTTTCATGACTATACCTCATATTAAGACTAACCCATGCTTAGTCTCTTCTTCAAGCAATCAAACTCCTTAATGTTTTCACTAACCATATGTTTGACTCTATTAATTAGACACACTCTTCTCATAAAAGAACAAAGTTAAATTAATTTCAGTTTAGATTCTCAATCCAAAGCATGGCTCTTTGCAGTTAATTGCAGCAGAAACCTGGTCCAACATCCTCCGCTTAAGAAAGAGTTTTATATATAACACGGAAGCTTATGGATGATTAGTTCAGCTTACGTGGTGTGTTTTGATTTGCTTAATGAAACAGAAATGAGTGATGTGGAGAAGAGGTTATAATTACCCGTTCTGAATACGTGGCCACACCAGAGGCCTACACGTAGGTAGCTGTCCTGTCCAGGTTGTCTCAAACGAGATCCTACACTTACACATAAGACATGCCATGCATATCTGACAAAGTGACACTTCACCACCTTGTTATGCAAATGAATGAGTCGGTTAGTGATGGAAGTATTATCATTATCAAAGGTTGGCTTTTGGCCTTACCACAATCTCTCCTCTGCCTATAAATTTGCTAACCCTCTCTCTCACTTGAGCCTTGAGAAATGAAAAGAATTCCCAAAAAGAAATATTAAACCAAGAGGTTCCTTGTAGCTAGTGTCTCTGCATGTGCTCAGGAATCCCTCTGATTAGCTTTATATACTGATCAGCAATCGCTCACCGGTCATCTATTCTACTCCCACTCCTTATAATATCTCTCTTCCTCTCCAAACCTTTTTGTGCCAACCAAAAACACTTGCAATGGGTGAAGAAGCTAAACAGGTGAGCCTTCTTTTGGCACTCTGATTTCATTATTCTCACCGAAAATCTAGGTTCTCTTTGGCTAACTATATATCCATCCACATTAGCTTCAGCCTTGAGAACTTATGTATTTTTTTGTGTATTATGTTTTGGTGGATAGGAACAACCTCAGGCAGAGACCAAGCCAGAAGAGAAGAAAGTAGAGAAAACAGAGGAAAAACCAGCGGAAGAGAAGAAAGAAGAGAAAGTAGAGGAAAAACCAGCGGAGGAGAAGAAAGCAGAGGAAAAACCAGCAGAGGAGAAGAAGGAAGAGCCTAAGCCGCCATCACCATGCGTGCTTTCTGTGGACTTACATTGTGTGGGATGTGCCAAGAAAATTGAGAGATGTATTATGAAAATGCGAGGTTCGAAACTGTCTCTTTCTTTCACTTGGTTTCATTGTATGCATTTGCAGCCATTCTTAATTGTTGTTGATCTTGTTCAACAGGAGTTGAGGGGGTGGTCATCGATATGGCTAAAAATGAAATAACCGTAAAAGGGATAGTGGAGCCCCAAGCAATCTGCGATAAGATTACCAAGAGAACAAGGAGAAGAGCCAAAGTCATTTCTCCATTGCCCGCAGCCGAAGGAGAACCTATCCCAGAAGTTGTTACTTCTCAGGTATCGCATCAATTCATTCTTCAGATCAAAGAGTTCATTAATATTTAGACATTTAATCAATAATAATAGTTGATAATTGGTCGCTCTTCAGGTTAGTGGACCAGTAACCGTGGAACTTAATGTAAACATGCACTGTGAGGCCTGTGCTGAGCAGCTCAAAAGGAAAATTCTCAAAATGAGAGGTACCATTTCATATCTTCATTTCACTAATCTCTTGCCTGCGCCCATAGTTGGTTGTATGGTGCCAATGTATTGTTGTGGTATGGCAAGTGTCACTTTTGTGACTGTGACTGATCAACTTGACGAAATCATTGAAAAACAGTAAATAAAAGAATCTCATAAAGGACGAATCATAACTATTCAATTTTGTCATGTCCATCTTTTCTTTTTTTCTTTTAACCCTGTGCTCACCCAGATCGCCAAATCAGCATCTGACGTGTCATGTGTAATAATTCAAATTGGTCGGTCATGATTTGATTTGGTACTTTGTTCCATGTCCTACGCCCGATTTCACCGCCAAAAGTTAAGAAAAAAAGGTCGGGGCCTGGGGGGATTCTACACAGATGTTTCATGTACAATAATTTGCTTGGTTTGAGCTAAAATGAATCCGACAGAGTACAACTAAAAAATGTGAATATACATGTGTGTTGATGAATGAAGGAGTGCAAACAGCAGAAACAGAATTAAGCACGGGGAAAGTTACTGTGACAGGGACGATGGATGCGAACAAGCTAGTGGACTATGTGTACAGACGCACCAAAAAGCAAGCGAAGATAGTTCCACAACCAGAGAAGAAGGAAGAACCTAAAGAAGCAGAGAAAACAGCAGAGGACGAGAAACCTGAAGAGAAGAAGGAAGAGAGCAAAGAGAAGAAAGAAGAGGAGAAATCTGCAGAGGAACCCAAGAAGGAAGAAGGACGTGAAGACAAGAGTGAGAATAAAGAAGAAAAAGGAGGTGAAGAAAGCAAGGAAGAGGCCAAGAAAGAAGGAGGAGATGAGAATAATAATGGGATGGTAGTGATTGATGATGAAGGAATAAAGAGGATGATGTATTATTATCAGCAGCCACTGTATATGATTGAACGAATCCCACCTCCTCAGCTCTTCAGCGATGAAAACCCCAATGCATGCTGCATCTCATAAGCTTCAAAACAGTTTATAACTATAAGATTAGGTGGGGGACGATCTCAAATGAAATCGCATGTATTCAATAAGTATATAATATATCGTTTCATCACTCTTCTTTTTTTTTAATGCATGTACGATATATTATCACAGTAATCCTGAAAACCAAGCTTATGAAATATTACTATTGCTGGTCAGTTAACCATGTATGGATGATCAAATGCATATACATGATGATGTAAATAAATCCTATATTACAAATATTAATTCTGTCTACTACTTATTGCGATACGTTTGATGAGATCTTGGGGGTGATCATATATATCCCTCTAAATATATCTATTCCCATTTCCTGGTCCAATCTTTCCTTTCTCGTTTCATACAAAAGATTGCAACTTGATTATTATATTTATGGAGCGAAAGACATAGATGTGCAAAGCCAAAAAATAATTGCTGATATCTCATTTCAATTCATATGGTCCCCGAGACAGACGACTCAGCAAAGGGCCAACGTACACTAGCTAGCAAGGAAATTTGTGTCCACTAACGAGTTGCAGCATGCATGCACACGCATTCAGAGAACAGTAAATTTAAATTCACACACACACACACACTAATTAATTACTACTGTTAATTATTTGTTGAGATACTCGGATTCTTCAGTGTTGGTGATGTGGACTATATATATTAGGCTATGATGAATGAATCCACAATTTCAAATACGACAGTTGATATTAGCTAGATTTATAATTACGAGTGTTGTTTTTTGTTGCACAGAATATGTATACTTGATGTGAGAAAGGAGGAGATGAGTGTAAGCAAGGCATGATAGATATGGATGGCACGTGAGAAAGGAAGAGGATAATGAGTGAATACTGAATTAGAAGATTGGGGATCGTACTTCTCCATTTGTGTTTCACTTGGACACGAAAACAAGTGTAAGAGATTCCTTCATATCACATGGAGGATGGGGGTCCCACTGCACATCTGAGCCCCGTGTCTCCATCTTCTGAATCCCACCTCATGAATATTCATTCACTGGGACCCATTCTCTTCTCTTACGTGGCACTCTTCGGCCATGCCTCAGTGACTGGGCCCTGACAATTGTCTCTCCACTCCAATCCACCCACCTTTGCACCTCTGTCTCATAAACTGTACATCAGCACATTGCAGAGTAGAGAACAGCGACTTGAGTTGATGTAGAAACAGACCAAAACCACCCCATCCATCTCAGAAAATGATCAATTTTTTTCATTATCACCATAAGAACAAGTTAGGAGGGTGCAGATTTATCGCACAACTTTCTTGACTAATTAAACTAGCTCCTTTTATTGACTGCTGAGATTGTTAAAGGGTTAGCTTCAGCTTTGTTTTGTTTTGATTTTTTTTTTTTAATGAAGCTTGATGTACGTACGTGGAAATCTGTATGTATTTTTATAACTGCGGCACGAACAGAGAATAATGCAACAGTAACCGAAATGCTATATATCACAGTTAGATCTAAAGGGCATATGGCTACAAAGATGATTCCATGCACCAGACTGCATTTATATATATAAAGTTTCATGTATCTCGAGGCAGGTGACCCCACTTTCACTGAAAACTAGAACGTCAGAAAGCCAGTGTCCTGCACTCTCATAAAAAATTTGTTTTTCTTTCACAAAGAGTGCCTCAACCCGTAAGGATTAAACAAAAGAAAAGAACAGTTATCTAAAAAATTCACAGGCAGAATCAAGTTATTATAGGAAACCGGTGTAGGTATAGCTGTCCTATAACTAGATTCTACCACATTATGCACATGCATGAGTACAATGTAACGTAATGCTTTGTTTAATAAAGTTGTTTGTGTTTACAGTTTGAAAAATAGGGTGTTTCGTTGCATTTGTTTGTGTTGGGTGGATTCCACCATGAAGCAGAGAAAAGGTCACATGCATGTGTATGGCGTAAGCATCGATGATTAGAGCGTAAAATGTCCTTTCTGCATATAATAAAAACCTTGGAGTACACCATCTCACTGAAATCAAGATGATAGTGTTCTTCTACAATAATAATGCTACGTTTAATTATATATGCAAGTGTTATTGCTCAAGTTCCAAACACGCTTTACTCAGCTGTCTTCTTTGATAAGGAAAACAAGCCACATGGGAGCCAAACTCCAGAACTATACCATTCCCAATGAAAAAGTATTAATACATTGTATCTGCTTTTGGCTAACCAACAGAGGCTTGCTGACACGGCTTTCCACTCATCCATGTCACCGCCTATATGCCCTTAAGAAAAATAAAATGAATAGATAACGCAAGCATATAAGTTTCCTTAATCAAAGGCAGCTTCTTTTGAAGCCTAATTATACCTATAGCTGCTTTGGATGGGAAAGCATATGAAGCATACGATGAACATAAAAATATAAAGGAAAAGGACAAAAAAAGTGACTGATGCTTCTTTTACCAAGAATCTAATGGGTTATGAGCTTATGAAATATCGATCCATGTCTTGACTCGGGAACAGTGACTTATATATAAACGAAGGCAGCTCTTCATCCAAGAGAACCAACTGAAAACGTTAACTGGGTATTAGTAATTGTAAGGTGCGAGTTAGAGAGAGTAAGAATGGCGAACATGCAGATAGTGGCAGCTTACAGGAATAATGTTGTGGAGGCACAGTACGTTGACATGATGGTTCCTCTCTATTCTTATGGGTGCGAGAGGAAAGTAAAGAAGGCCTTGTCCAGTCTCAAAGGTACGTGAGATAGAAAACGATCTCAGTGACAACGAGTGAGTTTTCTGAATCTAGCTAGCTAATTTCCATCATCATACTCATAGATTTCTCTGCTTCTGGCTGGTTATGTATGTTATGATCAATGCATGCGTGGTCGGGGTTATCGATACGTATATTTAGGCTTGGATGGGCTTTCCAAGCTCACTTACTTCTTATTTTGGGTTTATCGAAAAGTTCAAGCCCGTTCAAAACTTGTGTGGGCTTTGGTCTAAGGGATAACGTATTTTAGAGAACTACCTATGATAACTAAGAAGCCGTGACAATGAGTGTGTTTAGATTAAAGATTGGAATTGGTACTTTTGGAAAAATAAAATTGAGTAAAAGTAAGATTGAGTAAAAGTATGATTGGGTAATTTGATTTGTATTTGGAATAAATATTGCAAAAGTTACTTATACAAAAGTAAAATTTGTTTGGTTGAAATTTTC
>JBAGKO010000011.1:1486018-1501656 GCA_037177275.1 Acacia concinna
TATTACATGTAAATATAGTGTGATATTTATACTACCTTCTATCTTAATTATAAGACCTAATTGACTCTTTTAGCTTCCTTAATCTTTCCCAAAAAAAACCAATTGGGTCTTATAATTATGACCGGAAAGAGTTTTATTATATGTAAATATAGTGTGATATTTATACTACTTTCTATCATAATTATGAGGTCTAGTTGACTCTTTTGGCTTTTGTAAGTTACTTATATAAAAATTAACTAGATCTTATAATTAATATCAGATAAAATAAAAAATGAGATTTTTTTAAAAAAAAACAAAAACTCTCAATCGGATGAAAAATAAGCAAAATCATGCTTATACAAAAGTATCCAATTAAACCAATTGTTCAATGAATTCCATCTGCAGTCCAAACGCGCAAAAAAATTGTCCACCGCAAAAGTACATGGAAAACTGTGCAATCGGTCCAATTGGATACTCTATCGCCATTACAAACACGTCCAATAACTATAGAATATCACACACACACACACAAGTTAATAACTGACCACACTGGTTCGTTAAAGAATTGCAGTGCCAATTGTTAAGCAGATCGATTATTCAATCACAATAACTACAATAAAGATTATTAAGGACATTTTTCTATTTTAGAAAGTCAACTCTACCTATTTTCAGCTGTATATATATATCGATAACTTACTAACTGGGTCTGATTTCATGTGATGATAGGTATATACTCGGTAAACGTGGATTACAGTCAACAGAAGGTGACTGTATGGGGGATTTGCAATAAATATGATGTGCTAGCAACCATTAGAAGTAAGAGAAAAGAAGCTCGTTTTTGGAACCCAGAAGACAATGCTTCGTTAGAGGTTTCACTGTCGCCGCTGCCACCAACCCCAACCCTTCCTCACAGGGAGTTTAGATCATCTTCAGCTTTAACTAAGGTTCGGTCTCTGAGTTTGAAAGCTTGGAAGAAGGCGTTTACAAGATCATTTTCTTTCTAGAGAAGAAAAGTAATCCATGCAAGTAAACTTGTGTCATAATGAATGTAAATTTGGGAATATATGACTGTGTTATTTATGTACATTGTATATAATTTCTGTTTTGAGCACTTGGGCTAGCTTCACCTTGCTTTTTCCCCCCTTACAAATCAGTGCAACTTTGGTGGTTCCTTCATTGTACAATGTTGGATGTTTCATTTATATAAGGAAAGCAATGTCACTTTGTCTGAATGAAAATAGATCTGGGAATGACTAAGTTCCTTGTGTATAATTTCTGTTTTGAGCAGCTGGGCTAGCTTTTCCTAGCACTTTTCCTCTTGTAACTTTGTGCAACTTTGGTGGTTCCTTCTTCGTACAATGTTGGGTGTTTCATTTATACGGAAAGCAATGGGCTCTCAATTAAACTTCAGATTCATGTTATGTCCTTGTTTTCACCTCTAAGCCTTGGAAGTTGGAAGAGACTTAACCCCTCTGCCACTAGATGCTAATTACGCTATCCTATTATTTTCTAGACGACTATATATTACCTTCATTTTCAAAGAAGGTTCTTTCATCTGTGTAGAAACTAATTAAGATCTAAACACCATTACCTCAATGAGAGTCAATTAACACAAAATGAAGCTGCAGGCAACTGAGTTCCAAGAATATGCTGGGAAACATGAGGTAACCAAATCACTTGGCATTCTTCTAAAAGCAGACATGCATCCATTCAAAGCATCGCCTAATAAAGCCAGAGCATAAATCTACCAACCCTTATATTCAAAACTTCCAAGCTACTCCATAATCTCTCATATGCAGGATCGTGCCAGATCAGATATCTCAAAAAGTTATGATGAGACCCCGCCCGCCAAAGCTTGATTCGTGTATATCCATGATAATTACAAGTTTACAATTCAACCCTGATTTAAACCGTGTGTGACTATGCAATCGTTATATTGCTGTAATTATACCACATAAACACAAGCTTCGATACAGTGTGTCAGG
The DNA here is from genome assembly GCA_037177275.1 of Acacia concinna. NCBI lineage: Eukaryota > Viridiplantae > Streptophyta > Magnoliopsida > Fabales > Fabaceae > Acacia > Acacia concinna. Next base: position 1,487,983 of record JBAGKO010000011.1, read on the forward strand.
AATCAATCAAATCCGTTTTGCCTAACCTCTTACCTCTCTTGATCCATGTCATCTATACACATTGCGTAATCCCAAAATTCAAATTCCACAGGCAGAAATCCACACGTTACGAATACCGGACCCAGATACGGAAAGTGGCTTATATACAAGGCTCAGAGTCGGAAGGAGAAATTGCTTAGATTTGAAGAGAAACGAAGCAGAAAAGATGATAATGGTGGTGACTATGACGGAGATGCTGGGAAAACTAATGTCAGCAGTGGCAAGTGTGGCGGACCAGCTTCTGGCGCGGCGGAGCTCAAGTTCTAGCGTTCTCAGGAACCGTCGCTTTGCTTTTGCATCCTCGCCATCCGGTTCTGCCTCAATTTTGGTTTATTTCTAGTTACCATCAAAACTCAAAAGAGTTAGATATTTTAGGCAGAAATTTGATTCAGTGATTTAAGAAAATTATTGCAATTTGAGGCTTGAAATGTATGAAAACAGAGAGGCTCTGATCTAATATGTCCGTCATAACAGAAAATTTTACATTTGCTGTTACCGGTAGCTGATTTGTATGAAACACGGTGCCTCAATTAGCTTTCCAATCGCTGGTTTTTCCCGTCCTCCATCATCTCTTGTGCTATAGCAGGACCGTCGAACTGGGCTTTTTGAATGAAAAACTTACGAATTAAAATATAATTTACTGAAATTATTTTATTTCGCAAAAATGCACTTTCGCCTCTTATTTCGCAAACTCCGTTTGACAGACAACGAATTCAGTTTTTTTTTTTTTTTTTGGCCCTTTTAATGTCCAGGGCACCTCTCTCTCTCTCTCTCTCTGGCGGGGGCACAGACGCACAGTTGCTCATTGCGACCCAATTCCTTTTTTGTTTTTTTACCCGATTTTATTGAACCACCTGTCTATCTCCGAGTAAAAATTGCAAATGCCCCGCAATAAGCACAGTGCTCGGAACAAGAAAAATCTGTATGCGCGCCGTGAGTTTATGAAATTTAAAATTAAATTTTGTTGTATAGATTGTATTATATCTTAATTAATTTCGGATTTTAAAGTATATAGTCCATTAAAAAGATTTTTCTATGCAGTATGTATCAGTTAAAGTTTATGAAAAACCATGTCATAATCTGTTATATTTTGATTATATCTTAACGTATCGTTGGAACTTTTTGTATGGATGATAACATAATTAGTCAGGTGCCATAAGAACTTATGGCTGTTGGGCTGTTAAAATTTGCATATCAAGTTTTTATATTTTTGTGTGACACAGGAACATTGTCGCTTTAATTATTATCTTTCATGTTTTTTTTTCCAGTCGAATTAGCGGCCTCCCTTTGCCAACCCGAATTAGTAGCCTAGTTAATATCACAGAATTGCGGCCGATAAGCAAGCAGTATAACTGTATAAGCTGCTTTGAGAACTCTCTTTTATACATTTTTTATAATATAATAATTGATGATGCAGACATAACAAATTAAAAAAATATTGTGTAGAATTATAAAATAAAAGTTTTAGAAAACAATAAATCAAGAATTATCATTCTAATCACATCATGTAATTTTCTCGTGATATCTGATATATGATGATATGATCTATCAACAAAAAAGGATATATACTAGTATTCACAATCAAATCACAATATATTTTTCAAATAAAGATATTGAAGTACGAAATCTTCTCCTAATATTTAGATTTAAAGAATATTTTTTAAAAGAAAAAAAAAACTAGGAGTAATATTCGCAAACGATATCAATAAGATCGAAACTGTAAAACTGAAAATCTTTTTCTGGTTCAAGATAAAAAATATACGCAGTTTGACATTCAAACTGATTCAACTAGCTCTTCCCTTGGAAGGCGAGGCTGGAACGGGCCGTCACATAACTGTTCTCCTCCATGAGCTCGCCTTCTGAATTCACGTAAATCTCCAGGATGATCTTCTGCCTCCACTTCTCTGCATTTTAGATTTCTTTCAAATGCCAGCATGACATGTTGTAGCTAGTGAGATGATTTGGTTGCAGCCGTAATTTTATTTCAATTTCACTGCGCTTGGCTTGTTCAATCGATCATCTCAGGATCATGAGCGCTATGGATGGAATTCGATGTCGTAAGGCCTTGCCATATTACTCGCCGTATTATTTACCTCCTTCCGCAAAGCCATCCGCTTTTGCGCCCCCGTTTTCTGCCAATGGTGTTTCAGCCCCGCCGTCTGTGGATTCGGCCGATTTTCAAGAGGCTCTTGACTCGCATAACTCCCGTTATGGCTATGCTTCCTTCTCGGAGCCGCTCGGATTGGATTCTGACCCTTTCTCCAAGCTTCTCTGTGGATTTAGTCATGAATCCTCCGGCCTTCAGTCTATGGACCCCCTTAGTTCTCAGATGACTCGTGATACTTCTCCAGGTTTGGCTTCTATAAGAATGCGTTTGCTTATCACAATTACTGCCGACATAACATTTAATTATGTCATGTGATCTTGAACTAATGACGGCATGTTCTTTTCACGATTTCCTCCTCAGATTTGCCCTTTCTCGATATTCTCAATACGAAGCCACACGAGATACAGCATCCGTGTCAGAATCCCAGAGCGTGGAATCGGAGTTTGGACTTCAACAAAGGTAAGCGAGGTGTATTTTCTTGTATATCTTCAGTTTAATTTATCGGTGACTCTTTTTGTTTTCTTTTATTTCTTTGAATAAATTAAATACTGCTGTGGTTCTTTTTTTTTCCCTATTTGTTTTTGGGTTTTAGTCACTGATCAATGTTACGATTGTTGTCACTCAGTTTCAATTATATATATATAATGTTTAAAGATACATTGCTATAAACTTTTTAAATTACTTCAATTACAATCATCGCACGTCTCTTTTTAATTATAAAATCTGTTATTGTTCTTTCATTTTTTTTTATTCTCCCAAGACTGCCTCAGTACATGGTTTCAACCTAGAGGTAAGGATGGAATTTTACCATCCCAACGGTAAAGATAAACAAAATTACATTACTTGATGACTGAGATTTCAACTAACTAAGTTTAACCCCTGCAACAGAATTACAAACATCTAAGATTATTATACTGAGCTGCCACTGTGTGGCTCCATTGTTTTGATGTGTAGTAGTGTCAATGATGGGTTCATGCATGCAGGACATGTTAACGTCCCAGATGATGGCGGTGCTTTTGACAGTTTCTTTCCTGCTTGGAATACAGACGAATGCAATCCCGCCGTTTACCCACCCTGTTGGAATGGAGCTCCAGCAGCTCGTTATCCAGCTTTTGGAGCTTACGAGCCTGTACATCCGAAGCTTATTGGTAAAATAGATGAGCTTCTAATTGCTTCTTGTCTTGAAGGGCCTAAAGATTTCCACGTTGAATTAGCAAAATATGGGAGAGAGTCTTGTGAGATTTCAACCAAAAATAAAGTGCAGGATGAGGTTGGCAATCAGGAAAAGGGTTTCACGGGTCTGGTTAACAAGTTTCCAGTATCAAACTGTGTGTCTCAAGAATGCAATTCAGATGGCGTAGTGAATGATGGACATACTTGTGTTGGGAAACAAGCTTTAGAAGAAAACCAATTCATGTCTCAGAACCAGAATTCATTATGCCGTTGCAGATATGTTGGGTTTAATGTGAGTGGATGTTTGGAATGCAGTTTGGCTCAACAGGCAGAAAATGGCCTGTCTTCTTTACCTTCTTTTATGGCAGGTGCACCTGAAAAAGCACCGGCTAGAGCACCGGCTCCAAAATTAGACATCCAATTGATGGTTCAAACGATGCATAATATGTCGGAGTTGCTTCTTAATCATTGTTTGATAGATGCATCTCAACTGAATGGACAATATGGCAGTATGCTTGAAAATGTGATTAGGAATGTTCGATCTTGTACTCTTATAAAGGATGCTCAGCAGATTATTTCTGCAAAGAGAAGTCTTTTTCCTGAGTTAGGCACCGGAAATCTTGGTGGACAATCTCCTCAGCTTCAACAGGTTTGATGTGATTTCTTTAATTTAATAATAATGCTCAAATGAATTATTTTGTAAATTATGAGTTGCGAAATCACTATCTATTGATATCAAAAGAACAGGAAATGTTTGGCAAAAAAAAAAAACCAAGAAGAAGAACTGGAAATGTCAAGAGTGACAGCTACATACCACTGTGCATAACGCAAGTGTTGCTTAAAATAATTAAGTTGGCTTGTTGACGTTTGTGATTTTGGTTCATATTGTATAATACTCAGTATTTGATTTAAGGAGTAGGTTCTCTTCTTATACTTATGATGGATGTTCTTACATTTCAATGTCTGTATGTCTGGTTTTCACAGAATTCGCTTGTTAAGGAGCCCCACACAAGCAAGGTAGGAGCAGAGCACGCTAATGTTGAGCATTTGTATATATTGTTTTTTTTTCAAAGAACAAATAGCAGTAACAAATATTCTTATTTAATAAATACCCTCATATATTTCATTATTGTAGGCTATGACGAGTGTTAATAGTGAGAATTTCCGTGATGAAGAGGAATCAGCATCGCATTCTGTACCATACGGACACGGTAATATATGCGTTGATGTTGCGGCTGATGAAGCATATTCCCTCATTTATGGAGCTCGCTTAAACCAAATGATGGAGGTGGAGAAACATTCACGCAAGCATGGAGGTTATCTTATTCGGTTCAATTTGTTAAAATTATCTACAGACTTAATTGGTTCTTTAACTTTTTATAAAGTTAACATCTATCTACTCTCTCTTCCTTAGATAATCCTTTAGCAAAGGGAGAACAATCAAAGACACAGGCTGATTTTCAGTTGAGCCCGGATCAGAATTCTGCAGAAGAAGTAAACAGTTCTCATTCTGTTGACCTTATATCTGCCATGCATGCTACCGCCAATTTTACGGAACCATGTGGCTTAGGGTTGTCTGCTAATCCAAATGAGCCCATTGCATCAGAAAACGATGGGGAGGGTAGTCAAAAGGCGGATGAACAGGACGAGGCAAATGAGGAGGATATATCAAATTCTGGGGATTCTGGTGCTCTTGACATGGCATTTGAAGGGACAGACGACGACAGTCTAAACGCTAAGACGCAGGACGGCTCCGACGCTGATGACGATGAGTCTGACTTAGATTCTGATGAGGTGCCAAAGAGCTCCGGCGACGCTGATGACGAGGAGTCCGATTTAGAGTTGAAGGAAAATGAAGAAATGCAAGCTGGTTATGGCCCCAGGTCGTCATCAGATTGGGAACTTGTTTAGGGGAGGATTAATGAATGGCTAGATGAATATTCGCTTATGGGTTAGATATTTTTTCAGTATTGGTTTCTAGTACTAGTAGTATTAGTAGTGGACATATGCTTTTGACAGAATTTTGGCGCTTTTAATGTGATTTTGGATTTCTCTTTCATTCGTTCGTTCGAGTTTGTTTCAGCATTTGATATTTACTTGATATGCATGTGAGCGGATACGATATCACAACTCACTAAGTGGCACATATTTGGAAAAACGAAGCAGAAGATGCCGAGGGCGAACCCTTCCAGGGGCTTGATGGTTTGGTTAGACACCTCACCGTAAAAGGATACGGCTTAACTGGAGCCCGCTCTTTTAATTTAGGGAAAACCGTAATAAGGACTTGAGGACTGAATATATTTATTAAAAGATTTTCAGGTCGTAAGTGATTAATTAATAATTTAGTATGCCTAATTTAGAGTTTTGACAACTCCATAAAAATATTTTAACAATTATCAATGGAACGTTAAGTAGGCTTAATTAACAACTTAGTAGGTTAACAGTGAGTTTTAACAACTCTCTAAGAATGACTAGATGTACTTTTGACCACATGGCTACATAATTGTTAAAATACTCTTACGAAGTTGTTAAAACTTGTTGTCAAGATTGTCAATTAGACCTATTAAATTGTCAATTGAGCCTACCAAATTGTTACAATGCCCAGGTGAACTTTGTTAAAATGTTTTTATAGAGTTGTCAAAACTTGCTGTCAAAGTTATAAATTGGACCTACTAAGTTGTCAATTGAGATTATCAAGTTATTAATTAGTCACTTAAGACCTCTTGGTAGGAGATAAAATTGGTGGACTTTTTAGTAAATATGTTTAGTCCTTTGGACCTTATTGTCATTTTCCCTTTAATTTATAAAAGTGTGCTGTACTTCCCTCAATCATCTAACAAACTAAATAAATCCCGAGCGTTCTTTATAACATTATGTTTTTTTAACTTTTTTATATTAGGTAAAATGGTAATAAGGTCTCAAGGATCGAACATATTAATAAAAAAGTCCCACCAATTTTGTTTCTAATCAAGAGGTCTCAAGGGACTTTTAGGATAATATATCCAGAAGAGAAATGACCTACTCATTCCTGTCATTAAAGCAAATATCAAAAGGAAAGAGAAATTCACGTCTTTTCATACTAAATTTTAACAACTTACGCGGCGTGATGATGTTTTAATAACTTTGTAAGAACATTTTGACACATTGTAATGCATGTTATAACAAATTCACCTAGATATTTTAACAAATTATGAAGCGTGATGACAATCATGTGTGCACGTTTTAATTGTAAGTATGTTTTGACCACTTCGTTTTCATGTTTTGATAACTTCTAATGCATGTTATGACGAGTCTACCTGAACATTTTAACAACTTATGAGACAGTGATGACAATCACATGCGCACATTTCAACAACTTTGTAAGCACGTTTTGACAGCTTCTTCTTTAAAATGTGAAAACGAATGTGTCAAAACATGCTTACGAAGTTGTTGAAATATGCCTATGTAATTGTCATCAAGGCCTCATAAGTTATTAAAATGTTCAGGTGGACTTGTCATAATATGCATTACAAGTTGTCAAAACGTTTTTACAACGTTGTTAAAACGTGCACATGTGATTATTATTACAATATCATAAGTTGTTAAAATGTTCAAATGGACTTATCATAACATGCATTATAAATTGTCAAAATGTGTTTACGAAGTTGTTAAAATGTATACATGTAATTGTCATCATAGTCTTATAAGTTGTTAAAATTTAATATGAAAATATGTGAATTTCTTTTTCCTTCTTACATTTGCTTTAATGACAGGGGTAGATAGGTCATTTCTCTTGTAGATATATTATCCCAAAAGTCTCTTGAGACCTCTTGATTAGAGACAAAATTGATTGAACTTTTTTGTTAATATGTTTGCTCTTTAGAACCTTATTATCATTTTCCCTTTATATTATTACCTCTCAACCTAAATATAAAATCTAATTAATTTTTTTAAAAAATATCTTTATAAAACTAATTATATTTATCTAAAGCACTTAATTTTTTTTTTCCAAATATACTTCATATGATTAGATATCTTATGTACTTTCCTATATTCAAAACCAAAGAGTGCACATTACTTAAACATAGTATAATTGTAAAATTATCCTATCTCTTTCTAAAATATATACATTACTTTCGTTTTGTTTATAAAGTATCTCACATTAAAATATCCATATTATGTGCTTGTTTTACCCGTTTCAAAAACTTTTTCTGTAAATCCAGATAAAATTCTTCTTATATATTTACTCTGTACATGGTAAAAACTAATCCAACGGACACCATGCGGGATGACAGACCTTTTTCTTCTTTTCCGAATTTCACAATTAAAACGTGACAGGATCAGAATTATAATGGTCTTGAACAAAATAGCGCATATCTAATGAATAACAAGATTGTCCACCTTGTTGGCAAAAATAAAATAAAATTGTCCACCTATTTTTGAGCGCTCAACAAAATTATAAAACCAACCATAACAACGGTTAACATGGTAGGCGCCCAGGAAACTTGGAAGTTGGAACAAAGTACTGAAAACGTCCGAAAGAAACAGATAAATCATAAGCTCCTCATTCATTAAGTAGTGAGTTCCATGATAGCACCAACAATGTCTCCGCTGTGATTCTTGAGAGCCTTCACGGCTTTGCTTCTGGACACTCCCGCCTGCGTCATCACCAATTCAATGTCACGAGGCTCCACTCCCGTTTCATCAACCTCCTCTTCTTCCTCATCAGGCTGTGCTCCTGCGGCTGCTGCCGCAGCAGCATCTGGTTTTGCCACCACTGATCCCATATCTGGCATCCTGAACTGCTGAGCAGCTTGTGTCTGCAACTGTGAGCTTAAGTCCTCTATTTTGGCTTCCCCAAATATGACATAGGTCTCTGAGTTTGGACTCTTGAACACGTCGGGCTTTGAGATGAAAAAGAGAATCTGAGGCACCAAATAAATTAATTTGTACGATTCCATCCATAAGACCAGATGCATCATCACCCACATAGCAAATTAGATAATGACTCACATTTTTCGTTCTCTTGATCGTGACCCTGCTAACACCAGTAACAGGCTTCAGCCCCAACTTCAACATGGCTTTTCGACTCTTCTTCTCACTTCTGCTTTGCTTTGAACCCTCAGTAGCACCTGCATCTCAGAGTCCAATAAAATATTCAACAAGAGCAAAAACAAATATAACCAATAGTAGCTCGGTAACAAATTCCCGAGTACTAAAGAAAAGGTGTATGCAATCAAAACAAAAACTAACCGCAATTAAACAGCATATCGCTTTCTAAAACGCTAATACTAATTTAGAACAGTATAAAAATCATGAGTGCAGAAAAGTAGCAGATGAATATCATTAACTTGAGGATTAAATTATCAACGTAACTAAAGTTAAGGATTACGCATCCTCTGTATCTAATTGGACAACATTAAGGATCACTTTAGCACCTAATATACACATACGCAACATTAATCAACCAGGTGCCTTAAACTACAGGTTTGTGCCAAAATCATCAATGGCATTTCTCACATCCTACAGGATTCAGAAAACCAATGGAATTTAAGTCTCTGCCAAATCATCTTCAATTAAGCAATTGGAGGCGTTTCAAGACTGAAATGAAAACAGTGTCTGCGCTTGAAAATACCAGTTGTAAAGGAAAACACGTTTAATCCCGATAGTACATGATACTGCAGGGCAGGAAGAACTGAATATGAGCCCTGGGAGCTGAATAATGACCACCAGAAACGTTTGGTTGCCAACAGTTATCTAAATTAGCTATTAGATTATAAATCGAAGACCAGAATCTCAGTTTTATGTGCTTGAAAGTTGCATTGTTCACACAATCAAATACAAAACGAAGATATAGCTTGATTACAATTTCGATTTGAATTCAAAGTTTCACACAGAACAGTAGAACACCCAGAAACCAACTTCCAGAATTATTTTGTTGTCGTTGTTCTTAGTTTTATTAAAAGAATGTTTTCACCATTCAGGGGGAAAAAACAGAGCAGCAATGGATAATCATGAATCAGTTTAATTGCTACAGGAAACATGAAACGACAGCGCCAGATAGGCAGTAAGCATCGATGAAATGAAAATCCATAATACTTTCGTAGGGAGGAGGGACCCAAAAAAGAAATAAGTGTAATAAGTGAAGACCTTGAGCACCATCTTCCTTGTCATCCTCGTCGTCATCGTCCTCATCATCGTCTTCGTCGTTGTCGTCGTCCTTCACATCCTCCACGACAGGAGCATCGTCCTCCTGGGGAAGTAGATCACGCGTGGGAATGAGAGACCACAACGACAAATGAACCAAAAAAAAAAGGGATAAAGAAAAAGTGAAACAAAACTGAAAAGGACCTTGAGTTCAAGGTTCTTGTTCTGAGTCTTCTCGGCCGATGGAAACTGCTCATCGGCAGCGGCTTCAACAATGGGACCTGGTGACATAGCGTCTTCGAAAAGGCGGTCGATAGGGATAGCACTCTCTTATTTCTCTCCAGGATTTTGGGTTTTATTTGTGGCTTATTAGAGGCAAATTTGGGCCCATAGTTAGCCCAATAAATAAAAGCCGGGGACTATGGGCTTCATTGGAGCCCGTGCATTTTATATTTGTTGGCTCAAAACAGGCATTTCTGTTCATTCGTGGAGACACTTGTCACTAGTGGCAGTTCAACCTTAATAGTTAATATTGTCACCAAACTGGTCTAATTAAATAGGTAGTCTCTCAAATCTCCACCAAGAGGGGTACCACACTTAGTAATAGTACCTATCAAATAAAATATTAGGAGTACCTCCCACAAGAGGATAATGTGCTTTATCACTTTAAGTTATTCTAACTCTCATTTATTGACTACTACATATGTAAATTTCATTCATCGTCTATTTTCCCACATATCAACATGATTTTTAACCCAAAATAATCTTAAAAAAATATTTACCCCTTTCAACCTTCTTCTATACTTTCACAAAAAATGAGTCCATCTTACATACCAAACAAGGAAATCAAGGAATGTCCTCCTTTCATAAATATTTAAGGGCGAAGGAGCAAAAATGCCCACCATCTTTTGTAAAAAGAGCATCCAATACCACAAAGAAATTATAGGTGCAAAAATGCTTATGATCCATAAAAATGGTAGCTTAAATACCACAACCATCCAAAGGACTGACGTTGACCGTCTACTTAAAATTGTTGACCATTTGTGCTGATGTGGACGCTGACTTGGCAGACTGATTGTGGATGATTGGGATGATGAATTGGAGATGGCATTGAGTTGAAGAGCTGCACGCGTGAAAAGGGAAAGAGGGAAGGTAGGGCTCCACATTGACACATTCCACAAAAGGGGTCCAGCAATTGGGAAGGGAAACACCAACCATTGAAGACGCAAATCGGAGGATACCAAGAACGGAAGGAGCTAAGGACGGCGGAAGAGGAAATTAGTGATGTGAGAGTCCCAGATTGGAAAGAGCTAAGGACGACAGAGACGAAATTGGTGGTGTGAGAGACCCATATCAGAAGGAGATCCAGATCGCAACGGGTGAAGGAGAACGGAAGTTGAAATTGGTGCCGTTAGTTGAAGATAAAACAGAGGAGCTTTGAGCTGTAGAAGCGATCACCTTCAAGTGCATGCGTTGGATAAAAAGGTCATCTTTTCCATCTTAAAACTCTGTACAAAATTGAAGAATGGTCGATGAGAGAAGGGAGTTGAGCAAAGGTATGAAACTTAAGGAAAGGAAAGAGGTAACTTTGTCGTCATCTTCAACGTCCGAAAGAAGCAAAAGAAGAGTGGTTTTGATCAGGCATCTAAGTCACGAAGATGAATATAAAGACCCTTGGAAGTACTGCAAGCACAAATTGGTGGCCCCTCGGTGGACATAATGGACAGACGGAAATGCTGGGAGAAGGTTCTATAGCTGCCCAAACTACAATCAGGTAAGCATCTGAACATTTTGAAGATAATTAATGTTGAGAGGCATGCGAAGTAAAATATGTCACATCTGCTTCAGTAATTGTTTTTGTGCTATTCAATGGGCAATATGTATGTTTTGCTTCAGTAATTGTTTTCTATAAAATATGTATGTTTTTTTTTCTGATTCAATGGTTTTTGTCTGAAGGCTTTAGGCAATATGTATCTTCTGGTTTTTTTTCTTTGTGACTATGAAGTAAAGCATGTCACAGATGCTTCAACAAGTGTTTTTGTGCAATGGCTTTGGCCAATATGTATGTTTTGCTTTGCATTTGGCAATTTGGCATTTGGCAATATGCTTCAGTAAGTGTTAACTAAATGTGATAGGTGTTTGAATGATTTTTGTCCGTAGGCATTTGGCAATTTGAAGGTGATTGAAGTCTGGTTTTGAAATTCTTTTTTAGGATGGTGGTTGCGGCTTCTTTGCGTGGCACGATGACGACTTTAGTGAGAGGGCTAACATTGTGATAAAACAACTTCTTAATGATATTGACAAGTTGTATGGTGAGAACAAACGAATCCGAGGAGGCAACGATAGCGTTAGTTTTGTTGAGGAGCTTGATTCCATCAATGTAGAACTAAGGAAGATGAAGCATAGATATCAAATAAGGGAAAGTGAAGTAAGAAAGAAGGAAAGGAAGTTCAAAATTGCTATGGCTATGTTGATAATGTCATAGGTGTGGTTATTGTTCTTTACTTAGTGAGTAAGGGGAGAATGAAGGCAACATATGTGTGTAGTTGCTAATACCCGACCTTGTGGGTGGCTATTTTGTACTAATGTATCATTGTTATTTTGTACCTGACCTTGTGAAGTCAACTAATGTATCATTATTGACCAATATTCATAATAGAATCTAATACTTATTGACTAATATTAATATAAAGCCAACCATTATTGACCAATTCATATAAAGCCAACAGGATAAAATCTTATCATTGTGGACACAGTTATATTACACCAAAATGGACATTGTACTAACGCGTCTTACAAACAGTTGCTTGTGACCAACAAAATGGCAACATTTAAGTCAGCAAAACATGAAAACCAAAAGAGGCCAATTGGTGAGCTACGAAATACAAAAGTGGCACATTTGCTTGTGATTTACAAACTGGATTTTTCAGAAGTTGCATAGACTGTCATGTGAATTGGATTGTTCGAGATCCCTCAACAACTAATGAACTTGCACTCTTGGAAATGCGCATTTGTCTCTCATTGGGGATTGAAAACTTGGTGTTTGGATCAGCATAGTGTTGGAAGTATTTTGCAACAGTCCCTTCCTCAATAACAAATTGTGATCTCATTCCACGTTGTAAGATAAAAAATCATTAACCTACTGAATTCTTTCACAAAAATGAATGTTAACCACAAAAATGAATGTCAAATTAAAATTTTGTCATATAATGAAGGCAAAACACTCACATTATAGACCATGTTGCCAGTAGCTTCATCAAATTGTACACCCATGCCAATTTGTAATCTTGGGGAGGAAGTGGCGAACATGTAGGAGTTTGAGATGGTTGTAAGGGAGTGGGTGGCTGTAGTGAACTCGCTTGGCTGTGTGTTTTTTGTTGGTCATGCTTATTCCTTGTGCACTGACTGTTGCTTGGAGTGGGTGCCTACAACAAAGGGAAAAAAACCAATGACCAAATTAGTCTTGCAACACTGGGGGAAAAAATAGAGACATATACCAGTAACCAAATCAGTGACGCAACACTGAAAAAAATTCTGATCATATACTAGTGAGCAAATCAGTCTTGCAACACTGAAAGAAAAAAACCTGATCATATACCAGTGAGCAAATCAGTCTTGCAACACTGAAAAAACAAATCTGATCATATACCAGTGACCAATTTAGTTCGACAACTCTGGAAAATAATTTAAAATAATATCATAATCAAGTAACCAAGTCAATACTACAACTCTGGATAAAAAATATGATCATAATGAAGTGACTAAATCAATCCTACAACAATGGAAAATAATTTCAAAGCATAATCAAGTGACCAAATCAATCCTACATCAGACCTCTTTGCAAGTAGACCTATAGTGACCGCTTTGTCTACAGTGGCTACATCTTTGAGTGTGGCCTTGTTTGCTTAACTTGTCAGGTTGATGGGTTTCTTGTTCTGATGGGACAGAGACATATTTCTTCTTCCATCATTCTGCCTCTTTAATCCTCTTTCTCTTCTTTGGTGATCTCCCAGGTAAGGTAGCTACAAATGGAGGTTGCATTGGAAGGAACTTGTCTGTGTCCTAAAATTGCTTACCTCGAACTGGTTGTAGCTTTGTCCTGTAACTAGCTATATATGTCTCCTTATGGTAATAATGAGAGATATGGCTGTAGGGATCTATTTTTGCATGGTACATTGCACATATCGCATGTTGGCAAGGAATTCCTGTTAAATCCCACGCCCGACATG
>JBAGKO010000011.1:1513358-1526841 GCA_037177275.1 Acacia concinna
TTTCCTCGTGGGGCTCATTTTATTTTCTATAGGAATTACCTCCTCAAAAAGTCGACGTTTCCTGCTTTGTGGGAGGGGATTTTGCTTCACCGATGCTTCTCTTCAGTTTAACTTGACCCAGCTTTTTTACTATTTCTGAGACGGGTGATAATTGGACCTTTGATAAAGTAGACATAGGTAACAGCTTAGAACCATGATCCACTCGATATATTAGGGATATTTGGCTCTCCCTATTAAGCTAGGTCTGAATCTTTAATCCACCACTAATAATTGGATTTACTCTTTTTAATGGGCCTCTGGTCCTCTCAACTTTCTCTAGCCCAATTAGCACATTCTCCACCTCTGTAATGGTTACCTCTTTCTGATGTGACTTCTCTACTGCCAGCTGTAATTCGTTTTTGTGATTTTGTGGGGCTTGTACTTTGTCCATAATTTCAACCTCATCATGCAATATCAATTTCTTTTTCACCCGCGAGCCCTTCATACGCCCGCTACCCCCTGCTACATAATAGTTTGTGTCAGGATTAGTACCATGCTCTTCCTTATACGCACTTCCACGTGCCACCCCTTTTAGCTTATAGTCCTCCTCATTCCATCTCATCGGTCCCTTTACTGTAATTTCATCAATGTCTCTTTCTACACCTATTGCTAGCCATAGTCCATAAGCACTTTCTCCTTCCTCATCTAGCCTCTTCTCATCTTTGCATGTTTTGTTATCATGTCCCAACTTTCCACACTGATAGCCAAAGGATTGGAGACGTTCATACTTCACCCCCACCCATACCTCAAATTGATCTGGCCTCAAAACCCAGAAACCATAGTTGAGTGGTTTATCCACATCTATTAAGACTCTTGTTCTACCAATGTTCTCTGGAATTTCCCTCTAGCCTTTGCCGTCTCAAACCACACTACCTCCCCAACCATCTCCCCCATGCTCACAATATTTTCCTCCATCTCCAGTAACCCCATAGACAAATTATGGAACTATACCCATAAAGGTATTTTGTTGAACTTCACTTCACTTCACTCAGCACCATAAACTCCGACCATTCTTGGATGCTCATGATCATACCTTAAATCGATCATGGTCTTCCTCTAAGAAAACGTTGTTTATCCTTTTCATTTACGAATGTAAACACGAATGCCTCACTGTTCAATTCGATAATTTCTGTTTCCTCTCCTGGATTCCAACCTTTGCGTATAGTAGCTATTATAGATCGCTTATTCACATTCTTTTTAGAAATGATTTTTCCAATCACCATATTGCTTTCCTTCTCATCATTATCTCTCATTTTCTACTTGAGTTTGAGTGGCGGGCTCCGTCCCTCCGATAGCCCTTCCTTCTCCGCCATCCTCCAAACTTCCTATTTACCAAAATCTCTCAAAATCTCACCTCGCTCACAAGTCTCCACTCAAAGATAGAGTGTAAGACTGGATAATTTCCACCGAAATTCTATAGTGGGTGATATCCGTACTCTCACTTTACCACAATAGGTGGCACCTTACGCTCTCAAGTTGAGAGAAAAAAAAAACTCTTGAGGAGAGAGACAATAACTTTTTCTCCCAGTAATTAGAGTCTTTCATGTGAGAGAGAGGATAAGGATGTAATGTAAGATTCACAAGTCGTCCGATTATGTGCTTTTTTTTCCCAATATTATTATACTAGGCATGCTTTATTTCCAAACAGACAGTGAGGTGAGAGCGTTCAAATTCCTAGGGAGGATGGTGATGGAATCCACTAGTCAACCTGTGGTAATTAGTTCGGCTAATTGCCACGTTGATTGTTTATATTTTTCCATAGGGGAACCTAAACGAAATGGCACTACTGGCGAAGAACCCTGTCTTAATATTCGACCCATTTTTTCTGGCCTGAAAACCCCACTCTCTAGTATCAACATATTACAAAGTTTAGGAATTTTCGTTAGTTTTATTTGGTTTACTCAGTTTAGCTGATCACATTAGTTGACAAACAAATTCAACCAACCAACATTTGACTCTTTGTTTTGCATACAAATTGAAATGAACTGCGTTATTCCTGACTTATTAGTAATGAATGAGGCATTTTTTTCTTTTTAAATAAAGTTTAAAACATAAATATATAGAAATATATATTAATTTCCTAAAGAATTATCATACTTGTAACTTGAAGCAATCCATCTATCTAACCTAACTATTTTTTAATTTTATCTAGAAGGGCTTTAACAAGCTTTTTTTTTTTGTTTTTGTAGTTGTTTTACATGGCAGTATTAAAATATTGAGTTTTTTTTTTTGCCAAAACAAAATATTGAGCTGAATAATATTCATCATCTGCAAAATTATAGGGAAAATCTCAAAAAAGGGCAAGGGAAATATGAAAATCTCAATTCATAGTAATAAGATTTGAAAATTCTAAATTAGTCTTTTTTGTATTTTTTTAGAATAATTACAAAAATGCTACTAGATTTTTTAATAACATGAGTATTGTAATTCACAATAAAAGTATCTCAATTAACAACAACACTACAAACAACTCACAATATAAATATGTAGTAGTTAAATACTTATATTGTTATTAATTTAGATACTTATGTTATTAAAAATTCAGTGGCATTTTTGTCATTATGCAAAAAAACAAAATACAAAAAATTTATTTAGGATTTTCGAATCTAAATTCATATTTTCATATTTTTAATGTCTTTATTTGATATTTTTTTAAATTAATATTCTAAATGTTATAATTGAATTAAATTTTGAACTTGACCAAGATGAGAAAAGGCTTATGGAAACGGGAATATCTGATTACAATCAAACTCAAATTCCCACCTCTCATTCTTTTTCCTACCCACAAATCGATAGCCCCTCTCTCTCGCCTTCTCCCTTCCTCTTCCTTACTTCTCGCCCGCCATGGACCTCGCCATCAACAATTCACTGCAACAAAATCTCAACTTTCACTCTGGAAATCACCGTTGTTGACATGTCGCCGCCGCCGCCACTGGCCAACATCAACGACAACCTTCTTCCCCTTCCCCACAAACTCCCCACCTTACCGGATCTCTTCCTCACAGCTCTCTCTGTTTGCTTTCTCTTCACGTCCTCCGCTAAGTCCACCGTCTCCCCCAGATGCCCTTTCCTCTCTTTTCCCCTGAACCCTCGTCGCTTTCTTAAAATCCCCGCCATGTCCCACTCCGCATCGAACCATAAAATTCATCTGCTCTCTCGTCGCCACAACTTCGCCTCTCCGCAGTCTCTCTCCGATTGGCTTAAGATCCGTTTGCCGTCTGATTCCTTCGCTTCATGGGGTGTGAAGCCCGGCACCAAGAACGTTCACAACCTCTGGCTTGAGCTCTCTGAAGGCGAAACCTCTCTCGCTGATTCCACTCCTCCGGTTCGCACGGTTCAGGTTGTCACGGTTCGAGTCCTCGGCAAAGAGGGGAAAATTTTGGTTGAGTCGCACCAGGAGTTATCGGACGGTAATGTCAGAAAACGGGGTCGACCCTTGTCAGAGAAGATGAAGCCTGGTGAGGACCCGGAATCGGCTGCCATGAGGGCGATCAAAGAAGAGCTTGGCTCTGTGGTTTTTAGGTCTAAGGCCGATTTGGACGTCTGTGAAATTGTGGCGATTGATCCGAATTCGTATGACATGAAGGTGGAGGAACGGAATTCGGATTCGTATCCGGGTTTGCCTGGTTGCTACGTTTTGCATACCTTGAATGCAATGGTTGAAGGGTTGCCGGAGGGAGATTTTTGTACGTTTGAGGTTGATGAGTATGAACATCTTAGCGGAAAGAGTGTTTCTGACAAGGCGGTCTCTGTGAAGAAGCATTACTGGACATGGGTTAGTGCTGATTCTATGGAATCTTGATTTGAAGTTATGAGTTGAAACTAACATTTTGAACTTTAAGTTTTTTATACCGTGTGACAGGAATAATTTTTATCTTGTATAGTGATATGAGGTTTTCGTAAATAAGTTCAGACAATAATTATCATTCTCCACAATAGTTTTTGATGGAGTTAAACTGCAATTGCTAGATGATATGTTCGTGGCCAACTCAGTTTTCAACTCGTACAGGATTTTTGCTTGTTCCTGAGTAATTATGCGGCATTAACACAGCCTTGGTTGTAAAACTGGAAAAATGGCCTATGATTTCGCGATATCTTTCAATAATATCTCTATCATGAGATACGTGATGCTTGCGATAATGATGATACGCGGGTAGTTTCTGCGATATCTGTTGATTAAAGGAATTTTCAAGGCATCTTATCATGATTTTGCATGCGTTCCATCACTTGTCAGCAAAAAAAAGGACATGGTGATAGAGGTAATAACTTGTTTCAGTGGTTCAAAACGTTTCCCTCAACCGACATGTGCTACTAGTACAGTGATAGTGTACTGGCGATCCATGATGTCTTAAAATGTCCTGATAGGCTGTTGATCTTATGTACTCTATGTTAGGAGTTTGGTTTGTCATTGGGCTACTACTTGCTAGATCCATTACTAAAATCTTAAAATACATGCTTTGGATTCTATAACGGAATTCTCCGGGTCAGGGATTTTAGAATCTAGACATGAGACACAGTTGACTTAGTCATAGGCAAAGTTTTGATTTTTAGTTTGAACGTCTGTATTGGTATTACTTTGTTGAATATGTTGGCAGTGTGCATTAAGTAGAGCCAAGGATCTAACGTGTTGATGGTAGTTTTGGATGGCAATGGAAGTCAAGCAACGTCATGCAGATCGAAACTGGACTTAAAATGAGATGATATTAACCTGGTTTTGGTTTAGGCTGTTCTTTCTGCTTCTGTGTTCAGGTGGACTGAGTAGGGAGGACTTTGATGTGGTTTATTGTCTTGTCATGTGAGTGGAACTTTGATTAAAATGCAGTTAAATAATGATGGGGTTTTAGTGAGTACTATGTAAGTAGTTCGTATGAAGAGTGGATTTATACAAGAAAACTGAAAACTGATGATATCAATCTTGCATCACTGTGATGGCATGTGGGAAGGTAGCGAAGAAGGTATAATGGTGAGGCAGTTCAGTGTTATACAAGACATAATAACTAATAAAGCCTGCAACTCAAATTTTGCTGATTAAAATCTAATAATTGAGGGTTTTTACATGAGAAAATGGCAGTTAGGTCCCAAGAAAGATAATTAATTATTTAATAAGTCATATAAGTTGTTAATGTTGCTATTCAACTTGTTAATAATAACTACTCAATTGTTATTAAGGACCTTTCTGATATTAATTTTGTTTATTGGATTTTAAATGTCATTCTCCTTTTTTATATCCGTCCGATATTAATTCTCTTTATTAAAATTTAAATGTCATTCTCCTTTTTTATATCCATCCGTTGGTTGAAAAGTAGTGTATTAAAATTCAAGGGAAGCATAATACTTGGGTGGGATCAAACAGTGAGGTGGCAAGACATGAGCATGGTGGGTGTGACTTAGATAGCAGATTGATTCCCCACCAAGACATAGCCTCACCTTTTTTTTTTTTTGCCAACAAAGATAATACTATTAAAATCAAACAAAGTTATACTGTCTCGAGAGAATTACAGAAACAACCAAAGCATATAAACATACATATTGAAAAGTAGATTCTAACAAATAAACTGAGAAGACAAATAAGAGAAAACTCATCAATACAAAGATAGTGCATTAATAGGCTTGGAATTGCATTCCCACTGTATACCAAGTAGGCTTGCAACTGGAAAGAGAGTCGAAATACCCCATTAACAGGGCGAGATCCTTCAAAAGAAGCATTGGCAATCTGTCTGGCCACCAACATTGCTTCCATGGGAACACATACACTAAGATGGTTCCTGAAGAAATTCCTTGAGACAAAGATAAACTCAAGGAGAACAATCCTCAAGGCTTCAACAAATAAAGCATTAGCAAATGGATAACGAGAAATAAGATCACAAGTCAAGCCTAAGAATGAACAGAAATGCCATATATACTGAACAAGCTCATGCCTAGCCCTAAAATGAACAGTGGTGATCACCAAGCTAAACAGGCATATGCAAAGCCAAACAAGAACAACACATACAACTTCATTGAACAGGCCTAAATTGATAATTCTCAATAATCTATTCGCTCCTCTTCCCCTTGAAAGTTGAACAATAAAATGCTTGAACTGCATGTCACAGATGAAATACTCCAAACCAGCTTACTCACCTTTAACGATAACCCATATCTCACATTCAAAACCCATGGAGGTACCCATCGCAAATCATTGTTCGGAGCTAACTTTTTTGATCTTCTCTGTCCCTTTTTAGAAGCCATCTAAGGGTAACTGTTTTTCAAGCTTGGGTCCATCTGTTCTACCCTACCCCAATTAACATCCTTCTGCCCTGTTTCTATGAGGATAGTGCCCACTTGGTTCAAAGACAATTGCAAACAGAATACCCTGATGAGAGAGTAGCTATGATTGATGACACAATTCCTAATGACTGACCGATACACTTCCATTAATCTCACTTCTAAATAAACATCAGTAAAAATCATAGAGATGACACCACACCCAAGATCAATTTTAACAATCACACATCGCAATATCAGTAGCACAGCAGAAATAAAGTGATTAGGCCTTAGCAATCTACGAGCCCCAGAATCGAAGAAGAGTATTTTTTGTACCTTTGGATTCAAACCCTCATATTCAAACCCTCTGCTTCTCAGAGCAAGTAAACAGCTCCAGCATCCCCATTCAACTCAAATTTCTAAGCACCCACCCATTATGCCGCCTTGAACGCCGCCATCGGACTCCATGGCTCTACCTTGTTCGATCTTTGAGGTGAGAAATCTCATTTTCCACTGGCTCTCCATAGATCTCAGATTCGAATACCATGGGGGAACCCACCGGAGGTCCATATCTGAGAGCGACTCTGGAGATCGGATCTTGAACCCCTTTTCCCATCTACCCAAACTGCATCCCCGCTCGACGCCGTTACCGGAGGACCGAAACCGACCCATTACCTCGATCAGCCACGGCGTTGAGACACTGACGAGAAGCCCCCTCATAGATAGAGGGGAGCCCTACCACAAGCAAAGAAGAGTTGGAGAAATCGCAGCACGACACTACATTTGACTGAGCAAATCCATCGAAGGAACTGAAACCCTAATAGAGGGTAAGAAGTCACATCGTCAGCGAAATTATTCTTAACATAAGTGATGCTATTACATAGCCTCACCTACACATTGGCCATTTGTCATATATTCTCCAATGCATCATCACTATGGAATGTGGATATGGTTGAAATGAGGGCCTAAGCTGCGCGCAGTTGACGAAGCAGAGGACTCTCCTCAGGGATCCCAAAATGAAGAAGCATTTGTGTTGCACAAGGTACAAAAAATTGGATCTGCTGGTTGATCGGGACCGGCCTCTAGTCCCGTCCGAAACGAAGAAGAATGGGGGAGGGGTTCGACCGGTGGCCGGTTTGACTTTTTTTAAAAAAAATGAATTATATTTATTTAATTATGAAAAATTTAAAATATATTAATATATTGTCACCTATTTTATTATTATTAATATTACTTATATATTTCTTTAATTTTTAAGGAAAATTACATTGAGGTCCCAAATAAAAGAATATACATCAAAGAGGTTACAAATAAGAAAATACTACTGTCAAGTCCCTAAAATAACAAATTTATTACTATCAAGTCCCTATTAACAATTATGGGACCTAACAGTAATTAATTTCTATCTCAGAACCTCTTTGACGTATATTTCTTTACTCGGGACCTCAGTGTAATTTTTCCTAATTTTTATACTTATATATGGTGTTATTTTATTATTATCAATGAAATTATAATATTTTAATATAACTAATTCAACCTAACCTGTTTGAACCTTTGAACTCTAAATTTGTACCGCAGCCGATTCATTGCCCAGTCTAGCACACATATATGCATCATCCACTGTGTAACACACACATCTGTATGTATGGCAAATACTCTATTATTTAGTGCCTCACGCATTCACCCTTTGTCAATTGCTGCATCATCTTTTCTTGTTGCCCCATTTTACTCATCTACTTCAAACTGGACATGGCTTAGTGCTGTGCGCTCTGTATGCTTCATTCATCTAATATACAGATGGTTTAGTGCTTATTTGTTTTAGCTTTAGCTTTTTAAAAGTATTTTTATAATTTATGAAAGTAAGTATGAGAGAAGAGTTTCATCTCAACTTACGAAAAACATTTGTGCTCGAGGGGAGAAGACAGAAGATAGCCCTGTGCTTAGTTCATGACAATTTTGGTTGACGCGCCAATCTCCATGTTGAGAGCTTTTCTTGATTATTTCCCTCCAACCACTCTACAACGTTCTGTTTGATGGAAGTCAAATTTACCGGGTTTACTCTTTTAGCATAGTAAAACTCTGTTTTTTCTCTTTGAACTGAAAAGAAAGGACATTTTAACATTTCATGTTCGTCACAATATGGACAGATTGAAAGTTACTATCTATAAATAATTGCTTAAAAGGAAGGTTGGCGAATGGCGATTTTAATTTTTAACAAAAATTGTGGGGAGGAGGAGTGTTGGACATACCCTTCCCGGCTTCCTCTGCCAACGCTTCCGATGGACCAAATAAAAATGTAGTGCTTGGCGGCAATAACACAAATTAGATAAAGCTCACTTCCACTTCACTTGAATCCACAAAAACCATTGATATTGATAGTTATTTTAATGAAGCGAGAAGCCACTTTCTTGTTCATCTCAGCCCCTAACTCTACTCCCCATAGGCCATAGCATAGCAGTGGGGACCAATATATCATAGAGTGGAAGGAGTGTTCTAGCCTTTTAAGTTTTAAATCATCAAAAAAGCTATGCAACTTTATATTTTTGTGGTGCAGGGTTTTTCTTTTCCTTCAAAAAAAGCAATGGTGGTGGAGTTATTTTTGTCCACTTCATAATTATATATATATATATATATATATATAATTCTAACAAGAGAGAAAGAGAAAACAATCTGATATATGAAATTAGGTTGCAGGCTTCAAGTGCGTTTACTTTTGTCTGTGTTGCCACTTCTACAGTTGATTAAACGTGGATTAATCAAATCACAAGCCCTTGAGAAATTATTAGACAATAATTTCATCTCTCATAACTTATGCTTAAGCATCACTGAGTATATTCATTTAAGACATGGCTGTACAATTCCATCTCTTGTGTATGCCTATTGTCTATGATTCTTAACGCTAAAGAATTGACATGAAATCTGCAGAATCCAATTTTGGTCTTGTTTTGTTTGTCTTGGAATCTCCGTTACATATTCTTCAAGTGAAATCCTTTCCTTCCTAACATCTTGAATCCCTCTCTCTAATTTGCTTCTCAGATGGATGGAAATTAAATTGATACCCTCACATTTTTTCTTAAAAAAAACAGAATGAAGACTTGCCTCTAATATGCTTCTCAGCTTATTATGTCTATATGTGTTTGATGATTATCTTGTTCTAGTTCTCTCACATATCAATATATCATGCTAATAAAGAACCTCTCTGAAGCAATAACATAACAAGAACAAGCATGTTATTTTTTCCTTTCACACTCGTTCAATTCTCACTTCCCAGTCCTACCATTCACAAACATACACATATTTGATTCAGAAATCTCTTGGTTGCATAATTAAATTAATAACAACCAGAAGCAGAAATCAGAGAACTTGAGAAGGATATCACCAGTGATAGTACTAGATTTACTATACTAACGGAAGTCAGTTTAAACTGAGGTAGAGCACTGAGCTCCCTGGTTTGAAGTGAGAGG
This sequence comes from Acacia concinna, assembly GCA_037177275.1. Taxonomy (NCBI): domain Eukaryota; kingdom Viridiplantae; phylum Streptophyta; class Magnoliopsida; order Fabales; family Fabaceae; genus Acacia; species Acacia concinna. Next base: position 1,523,105 of record JBAGKO010000011.1, read on the forward strand.
AGCAGGAGGCATGGAGGGTCCGAACGCCACGACTGAAACACAATTAACTTCCACCCAGTAATGCCCAGTGACCCACGTCGCCACTTTCCACCGAAGCCTTCCACTTACTTTCAGATTCAAAACCAGTCTTCCAACTGTTTGATCACGGCCCATTTCATAGCCAAGTGAGGGAGCCACAGGAACTTCATCTCCTACCAGAGAAGCCGTCAAGACATTGCTCTCTTCATGGTCTTGATAGAACGGTGGCAGATAGGTATATGAAGTTATCTGCTGGCCCTTGTAGGTTGCGTATACTTGGAAGTCGTCATAATAAATGGCGACTTTCTGGTTTGGGTTCTTTGAGAGCAGCGTGAGCTGAATGGAAGAGTTCATGTGGGATCCTGAGAGACTGAGCTGATAGATATCAACTTGTTGGAGTGAGAATTGAGGTTTGGCAGGACGGAGGATGAACCATATCGCAACTGATAGCAGAAGAATTGCAGTGATGAATGAAGAGAGAGCCAAGAACAGCTTCTTGTAGTTCCTTTCAATCTTGAACCCTTTGCTTGTACTGTGCACAGTGTTTTGGAGATTTTATTGTGATTTGAGACATTGACTAGACAGAAGGAGAGGAAGGTTTGAAGGAGAGGTATTACTGCGAAGAAGACGAGAGGAAGAGAGAGGAGAAGAGAAGCAGCAGCATAGATAATAGTTGTTGGTGATTCAAGGGGTGAGATAGGTTATAAATAAAGCAAAAACCTGAATTGATTTTTTAGTCGCTATTCACAAAACCAGAAAAACACGTGTGCATGTGTCATACACATGTAGGTGTTTTAGATGTTTGGGTGCATATATTGAATCATTTGATAACACAGACTGAAAATTCATTCTTAAAGTTTTGTGCGCAAAAGAACTGTATACTCTGCTGAAATTTAGAAGAAAATGTGGGTTACAAGTTCTAGCAGGAAAAAAGTTGAGGGAAATTTCGTGTTGTGGACCATACAAAAACCTATTTCATACTGTTAAAATAGGTTGTTATGTGTAATCTGATCCATGTAAAGCTGTCGATCCATGCATCACTGTCCACCATTTTGTAAAGCAACTGCTTGGTGCTTATTGCAATCAATTTTATGTATGGATGGAGGTTTCGGTGGGACAAGCAAAGCCTTTAGGCCACAACTACATAGAGATACCGAGTACATAGCCCAACAGCAGCAAAAATTCACACCTGAACTCTGTACAAAGAGCAGAAAAGTTAACTTTGCTGGTAGGTAAATATTCAAAATAAGTGCTTTTTGTATCGCAAAGCACTTCAGTCACTTTCTTACTTTTCATAATGAAACAAATGAGACCACCATGAAATGCTACAATCCAAATTTGTGGCTATAACTGTCCCAATTTACCATTAACTCTCCTTGGTACTATTTAGTGCACAATCTTTTCCTTCTTGAAACTGTATTCTCAAAAGTCTATCGCAGACAAAAACTAAAAAACTCTTTCTAGCACTTTAATTTACTTAAAAATTGAATCAAACTCATGAGCTTCTCATGAGTCATGAGTGAAATTAACTTGATGCTTAATTAATATCATTTACAATGAAATTGTTTCAGCTCTGTATGTCAAACAATTCAGTTAAAGGCCTTTGTTCCTATCACTAGGAAGGTGATCAAATTTTGCTCCTCCCATTTATTAAGCTTTGGAGTGATCTCTGTCCATTTGAATTACTATATTCAGACACAACAATTTTAGACAAATGAAAGGGACAATGATTGAATTAGGAAAAGATGAAGCCAATTAGCAGCATCATGATTACCCGATGTAATGACAGAAGGGGTGCACATGGGTATAAACGAGGACGCCAATTGAATTGCGGGAGGGCTCCACATATTCTTAAGTACTCTTTTTTAGTTTTTTTTTAATGGAAATATGGAAATTTTATTTAAAACTGAAGATACTTGTACATGGAGATACCGTAGTTACATAAAATAAGCTAGGAAGAAACAAATAAAAAAGAGCGAGTCATTTTTGAATTAAAGGGATAAGGTGAAGAGTGTGGCCCTTGCTTGCCTAGTGTGAGAGCAAAGGGCCAGAACTTCATTGACTAATCTATGCGGTTTAGTTATCTCCTCTATGAAGATTGTTTTGTTCTTCGCTGCCCATAATTTCCAGCAGAGGATCCCAAAGGTAATAACCCATTCCTCATTTTGCTGCCCAGGCTGGAGATTTTGCTTCAACCACTTGTTAAATGACATAGTGAAAAATCTTTCAGTCAGCCGGTGAGAAAGAATTAACATCCAACAGGTTCTAGCTAGCTTACATTCTCTAAGAACATGATTTAGATCTTCAGTGCATCTTCCACAAATTATATAGGGGGGAAATCTGATTTTAAATGAGGGTGCAGCTATACTGGACGTCAGTGCTGTTAAAATAAAAATTATATATGCTTACACTTCTATATATGATTGGATTTATTTGTTCGCCTTGCCTTGTGATTTTTCCAAGTCTGTGGCCTCCCTCCTTTCAGGTTATAACTGGAGATTCGATTAGGATGAAAAGTAATAATTGCTTCAAGAGCAGTGAAAGTGATAGGGCAGCTCTGGTCAGGAAGCCTTTGTTAGTGTGCAGGCCTGCTTAGGTTTTCATTCATGGAGTATTGAGACTTGTGAATTTCGAATTTAATTGTCTAATTAATGTTGACTTCACAAGGAAACAGACTGAGCAGAAAGTGAAGGAAATCTGCAGAATTTAAGAAATGACTTCTTTACTAGATTTTGCTTTTGAAGTTGAAAAGGACTGACTTGAGTGATTGTTGTAATTATTATCTGAGAGCCCTAACCCCAGATTTTGACGTTTGAGATAAATAGTCGATTAGCCATTCATGTGATTTACATCATGCAAATGAATACACATTCGTTGAACTATTTTTTAGTGCTTGATTCAATCAGTGCTTACTAATTTGGCAATATGGGGAGCCTACCCTTCTAGTCTACTACTCAGTAGTTTAAAGGGCATGCAGAGACGTCTTGAAATTAAAGGTTAGTCTTCCTTTTGAAGCTTCCCTTTTTTTCTCTTACAGTTATTATTGGGACCTTTCAATCAAGAGAAGGTTGATGACTCCATTAGTTTAGTGGCTTCTCAACTTTCTTGCCCCAGTTCTTTTGTGCTCATTTCTTTCTTTCTGGGACCATGAGGACCCCCTATTTCTTCATTATTAATAAAAAGAGCAAATATTTTGATTTCTTTTCCTAAGAAATACAATATACTTTTGGCATTATTACTTCCATGACAGTGGCTATTCGCATTTGTTCCACTATCTGTCTTTACCTACAAATTGTCATCTGAAAACTTGGCTTCTCCTGCCATTTTCATTGATCATCTGAAAACTGTAGGGGATGAGATAAATCTTCTGATGCAACTTAAACCGACGCAGGATGATGGCCGTGAAAAGGAGTTGTTTTTAAGGTTCTGGAATTAATTTATGAGATAAATCCTTTTTTCCCCTCTCTCTTTTTCTCCTTTGGGAAAGTACGGGAGTGGGAGAGTAATCATTTTTTTTTTTGAGTAGGATAACTGGATAATTTACTGTTTAAAATAGTATTACAAAAACACTTGAAAAAGAAAACAGAATACCCACTGCTAATCACTAACATCACCAGCTGCCCCCTCTTGAAAGGAATGAGACAGTTGATTAAGAAAAACAAAATTCCCCACAATATTATGGGATAACTTAGCTAAATAATCAGCAAGGATATTTTGTT
>JBAGKO010000011.1:1526941-1546123 GCA_037177275.1 Acacia concinna
ATTTTGAGGCAGCGCCTCTACAATTCCAAAATAGTAAATTCATCATATAAAATAAAATAAGATAAGATAAAATAAAAGGAGCAGAAAAACCTGGTTGGGGCGCTAAATCCTTGAATCTAAAGATTCCATAATAGCATCATCGCCTTGCCCATCATTTTTAACTTTCTCAAATGTCTCAACCCACATATCAATAGGCTCGGCTGACTCCCTCGCATCATTTTCATTCCCATAATAAGTCCCAAGATCCGGAGGTTGAGACGTTGTAGCAAGTTTTTTTTCTAACTCTTGATGTTGTTGTTCACTTCTGGGGGAGGGGGTATTAGTCTGGCTTCAGCAGTATCTGTCGTGCCTTTTTTATTTGCATCCTCATTAGCGGAGTTGAAATTAATCAGCCCCATAGATGATACAGACCCAAATATTAGCTGATGGGTTTGGCCAATTGGTTTCCTTTTAAATAGGGGTGACACAATTTTGGGCTTAGAGAGGGTGTTTCTTTTCTTACTTTCACTTTTAGCTTTTCCTGGGCTTTTTTATCCACTTGTGCTAGGTCCATTTTGTCCCATAAAAATGGGCTCAGACATTTCTTGTGTATCGGATAATTGGCTCTCTTTTTTCCCTTTGGTTATTGCCCCTCTGTTTTTAATTTCTTTCTCTGACTGCTTTAATTCCTCCACCATATGGTCATACCCTTGTGGCTCCTCCCTATTTCCTATCAACTTGTTATCTTTGGCTGACACGTCGTCTGCAGCTTCTCTGTCGCCTCTGACTTCTTTTTCAAACACTTTCAAATGCACTCTCTAGTAAAGGTTACTTGAGAAACTGTCAACTATAAAATATATTTAAAAAAAACAAATGATGAGTAAATTAAGAAATTAAGAAATTAATCGTATTGAGTAAGCAATACGAAGTTAATTGACTTTAAGAGTATTGAGTTGCATAAGAAGCTCCCACGTGATTAATCAGCTAGTTTTTGCGATCAAACAAATACTTACAAACAAAGAATAAGCCAGGAAGACCCCTCTAAAATGGAATATAATAGCGATCATATATTACATTAGGTACATTATATATCAAGATCTAGAAAAAGGGTCAACCAGTAGATGACTATAGACAGCATATACAGATCATGTGGTCCTGCTATTCAAGGACTCTTGAGGGAAAAAAATTTGCAGCTCCTCGTGCTAACAACAGTGCTCTTGTTCTCAGCCACCTTTATCTGCAGCCTGGGGGTTCAGGGTGCACTTGACGAACAAATTGTCCTTTCACCCTTGGACGCTGCTCTGCAAGTTTCTTTCTGCTTTCATACCGAACCTGTTACAAGTACTAGATGAGGTTAGGATATAACTAAAGGGAAGCCTTAGCAAAAATATGATGGCACTGTAATATAAGGTTATGCTAATAGTAGAGTACCTTCTTCTCATAACATCTCTCTTTCCTTTTCAAACGAAACTTGTTTAGAGCTGCTTCTCTTTGGATGGATCGATGAGAATTTGCGTTGTTTGTGAGGTCTTCGTAATTCTTTACCTCTGAAGCAGTCCTGGCTATGAAAGTCTGATCAACATTGCTATTACTTCCACAGTTGCTTCCATAGCCAATGCTATTCATTCGACTCAAGTTACCATTGCAGAGATCACTGCTTCCACTCTGATCAGTTGTGGGAGAAATGTGTCCTCGTTCTTCCACATGGTCTAGCTTGTAATCTTGCACATAAACAATGTGGCTTCCAAGGTTGTTTCCACTTTGACCTCGAGCTTCATAAAGCTGTTCTGAACCATTCTCTTTGACATCAGACAGATAATACGCATTTGCTTGAACGGCAGATTCCAGGTTCACAGCAGATCTTGGACTTGGCATTGATGGTGGATCTGACTGTGTACCAAACATTGGAGGAGGGACAGAACCATAGGTTCTGCACAGGTCACTGAACCTTATTCCTCTTACTGGAATTGGGAGAGAATGCGGCTGCTGAGGGAATGAAGACGTGAGTTTAGATTCTCCAGATTGGGGTGTAGTGGGTGACACAACACTTCTTTGCATGCTCGGTGTTGAATTATCTGAGTTACAGCCAGTAACAACATAGGAGTTATTTTTCTCACAATTTGTTATCTGTTCTCTTTCTAGATCACAAAAGTTAATGTGACCTGCTGCTGGTGCTTGCAAATGTCTGCTGGTATATCTGCATGAGAGTCCATCATGTCAAGATCTAGAAAAATCCAACAAAATCCAAGAACTAGAAAAATACTTCAATAAAGCTAATTTTAATATGATCCTTAAACCTATAAAGTAAAAAGGAATCCTTTGAATTCCTGTCCTACAATTTACATGAGAAAAGATATGGAGACATTTCCAAGCAAACAAACTGGTTTTTACTAGTTTATGATTTCTTGAAGTACGTTTTAAAATCTCATTAAGAAAAAGCAAATGAGATTGGATGGGGGTTCTCACAGTTTGAAAGCTGAGCCATTGGAATGCGTGAGGGTTTGCCTGTCTTTGGAGACTTCATTCTCAAAGCTGCTGGGATGTTCTCTTCTTAAGGAAAGATCTAACTGTGGAGAGAAGTCAAACAAGCCAGTGCAATTGATTGTGGAACTTTTGGGACTGCATTTTGTATGAGCATGAAATGCTCCAATCAAGTCAATAGCTTCCTTAGAAGAGCTAATTTGAACATAGCGATTATTATCATGAGCCTCAACACTGATACTAGCACTCCTATTCTCTGGACAGCCACCCGTGCCATGAGTCAAGCTTGTCTTACCATTTGTGCAGAAACCCGGAGTTGATCCTTAAGAATCAGAGTTACTGCAATTTAGATTCTTCCTTCCAAAGCAGAACAAATATATAACATCAAGGCAATGGGCTCTAGATATATTTACCTCCAGCATGATTGTCATGCACAAATGATGTGTGGCCTAAACGAATACAAGCTTCAACTTCCTGAATCTTTTCATCACTTGGAAAGAAGTCAACACATCTTAGATGAACAAATTCCTTAACATTTTCCATAGGGGCACTTTCATCTTCCAAGTCAGGCTTTGTACAGGAGCTCTGCATGAGACAACAACATGCAATCTCTATATGAAACTTCATGTAGAGCCAACCCAAACCAAAAGCAAAGTCCGCTCAACGAGTGTCTTTTAAAGACTATAAATAAGAATTCATATTAATCCTCTTCCATTTAATTAGTAACTAATTTTAAAAAAAAAATCACTGGTGTGAAATTTTAGATGTTGATATGTAAGCTTGACATGATGGACAGCAGTAAGAATGCAAAAGAGTCAGTAAAGAAGACACTATCATGCCTTAGAGATGTCATTGCTGCTTTAGGGAAGACTTTTCATTTGTAATAAACAACCTATAACCCAGAAAATCATCTTGAACTAAGATTATCTTTTTACTTGAATGCCTTTTTATTCTTTTTTTTCACTGCACAATAGAAATAATGAAGAAAGAATTTTTCACAATTAAAAACACCAAACGATTATGAATTTTTCATCTAATTTCTGAGATAAGCAAGACTAACCTGAGCATCACTTCCTTTCTCAATTAATTCCTTATATTTTTGAATGCATGCAGCATCTCCACTTGAAGGACTAGCAGCATTATTTTCAGCAGTGGCTTCAACCTTCTGTTGCCCAACACTCTCATCTTGAAGGCCATTTAAGCCGATTATTGACTGAAACAAAATTAATTCATTAATCAATAACATTCCAGCATTTAAAAGAATGAACAAAACTGAGAAAAGTGAGTGCACAAATCATACCGATCGCCTTCTCCAAACATGCTGCCACAAATTCCTCAGCTCATTTTTTCTAATGGGCTTAACCAGATAGTCAGCAGCACCTTTCAACATGCACTTGTATACTGTGCTAATCGAAGCTTGTGAGGACATCACTGGAGTGCAGGGAAAAGCCATGATAGTTAAATTTTTGTGATGACAGTGGAAAAGAAGCCAATAATTATAACAGCTAGAGATTCTTTTCTTGGTATCATACTTATAACAGGAATGTTTTTGCAAATTTCATGCTCCATGATTAAAGTGAGAAGCGCGTAGCCAGATATTGAAGGCAAATCTACTTCCGTCAGTATTAGATCGATATCGTGTGATCTCCCCTTCAGTATTTCCCAAGCTTTCAGGCCATCAGGAACAGCAGCCACTGCTCAAAACGGATGGAAAAATTAATTGGAGTTCCCGGATCATGGAAATAGATTTGAACTACTTAGATTTTCCACATCACAAGCTTCAGTAAAGCAGAAAAGGTGGGTTATTAGGACATCCATAAAAGAAATATTTAAGTAGATAAAAATCTACCATGGTCTAATTACTTAAGCCTATAGATTTCATACCGTCAAGGTTCTTAATACGCTGAAAGTTGGAAGGAGCTATTAATTCTCTTATGAACCCAAATTCCCTCATGAGTTTATCTCACTTGTTGCTTAGGAGTTTGGGCCATACAGACCTGGAAGAAATTGGTAGACTTCGCTCTTTTATATTTTCCCACGCAACTATGTATTGCAGAACACTAAAAAGAATATTCTGTGTAGATATATATTATTTTAATCTGCTCTGACTGTTTGTTCACTTCGTGTGACATTAAACAACCAGACCCTTAAAGGCTAAAACCTAGGAGTTCCCAGAAGATAACCCAAGTACATGGTCAAAGAAGGTTAAGCAACAAACTACAACTTCAGCTCTAAAACCCGGGAAAGACTGAAAAGTATCAGACCTAGATGCTTTTAAGCTCGCTAACCAGAAAAGAGAAAGATGAGCAGACACTGAACTGGTTTGTAAAACACGCAATTCATTCAGTCCAAGTTCCAGAAAAAACGACATGCGAAAAAGATTAGAAATTTTAATCGTGGCTATGGCAGAAGCAAGTCCATCCAAAGTACAGCTCAAGCCGGATCAAGAAAGCCATAGAGATCTCCCCCCTCATACTTTCATATTGAACATGCACTACAAAACCCATTATCAATAAAAAAGATACAGAGAGGAAGAAAAAAGACAAAGGAAAATGAAAAACACGTCAAAACCATCAAATTGGAGGAAGAACACAATTTGAGTAAGAGAAAAGTGTCAGACCTCTGTAGCTGCATTTCCTGAGAAGCGCAGCGATAATCTGGCGGGTGGAATCATCAGCTTCAACCAAGAGAACCCTCAACATCATCTTGGGCAAGAATTTCTCCCACCTCATCAGACCATTCAATTCTGCCCCTTTACTCTCTGTTCCACTTCCCTCCTCGTCCCCTGTTTTTTCCTCCTCCTTCTCGCCCTCCTTCCTTTCCAATACTTTCAAATCACCCATTTCTCCCCCCACCGGCTTTCGCTATCACCCTCTCTCTCTCTCTCTCTCTCTCTCTATAGAACTGGAATGAAATGTGGGAGCAGAGCCTCAAGCGTATTCCCAGGAGTATCAGACAAAGGCGAAAATGAGGGGGTTAAAAGGAAACCTCGGAGGCAAAGATTAAATTCATTAAAAGTGAAAATCCGATGGCGTCGAATGAGGATTCCACGGGTAACCGCCTCAAATCCAACGGCCTGGGAAATATCTTCCACAACAAAATATCTGTGTTCCCCGAATGGGATGGCCCACAACATCCACGTCAGCAGGCAGATCTATCTTTTGGCCGAAGATCAAAATGAAAACAGCCATTGGGTTCCTCGTGCTGCCTGTTTGGTGGTGCATATTTAAGTTTTAAGTCTTGCCTTCAAAAAATTTTAGGGGGGACAAAAAAGAGTTGAAGGCTTCTGGCGTCAAAAATAAACCCATCGTCTTCCGTTTACTTTTTCGGCTTCGATATTTCTCACGAGGGGGACGAGTTGCCCATGGTGGGTCCCGCGGCACAAAAGATATTAGTGAGATTCTTAAAATAAAATCTATCCTCCCAAGATATTTTTCGAGCGTTCCATGTTTGCCAATCAATCTTATGGATAACTTTACGACACGTGGCGTCGTTATTTTAGGATGTTTCTTTGTGGTTTTGAGAGTTGTCAAACGCTATCTACAAAATATTTCGAGCGCCATGTCATGACCCGCTTCTGGCGCTACACTGGGTCTACTCGCTTAACCATTGGGCAAGGCAAGTGGGAGTTTGAAATGACGATAATATCCCTGACATGAGCGCGTGGTGAGTATTGAGCGTAGGGAATGTGAGATTAATTACGTACGAACAAGAGAGGGACACTTCTCGTTATTCCAATTGGTTCCCCGCCATGGGTGGGGGGGTTTCATGATGTTGTGATCGTCTATTTTATTCCTACATCCATCCAAATCGAGTGATATTTAGGATTGTCCTGACCTCAGGTTAAAACTACAGTTAAGTGTCAGTCACGCATTCCTCTTTTTCCTAACCCAAGGGTTATATTATATCAATACAACTTTCATATAGATTTATCGCAGCGGAGGTTTAGTTTAATTACGTTTTTTATTCGGACAACAGTTTAATTAGGTTTGGAAGCAGGAAGATGCATATTGACTTGCTACTATTAATTTCTATACGTACGCTTGTGTCTCCCTAACTGGGACTGAACCAAAAAAAAATATTGATATGTAGCCGGCGAAGTTGAACATTTCAAGGGAACAGACAGACTTGTAAATTATTTATAGATGACGTTATACATGTGGGCATGCCACCTATGCTAATAGATGAGAAGAATGAAAGTGAGATTTTTTTAAAAAGGAAAAAAATTAGTCAGGTATTTATTTTTATGCTATACTAATAATCCTCATGAATTTTTAAAACTTATTTATGCATCTGTGCTTTGCCTTGGGAATGTAACAACTTTTGGTGATAACTGATACTATATAAGGACACATATTCTGAAATTATAACAAATACAGTGGGAATGAGAGCTAGTAAATACTAAATAGGATTTCCTTTCTCTGCTTCAAACGTAAGGAAACCAAACAAACGTTGTAGTACGTTTGTTTTTGCCATTACAGTACAGTATAAATATCTGGGAACAAAAATATCTGGGATGGCTAGGGTGGATATAATTAATGTGACAACTGGGAGGAGGCATGCGGTGTCTGATGCTTTTGCCATTATGTTGAGATATTCTGGAAAGGGTCAAGGGTAAAACTGTAAAAAAAGCTTTTTTTACAGATGAGCAATTTTCTCTTAAAAGGGTTTTTTTAAGGACGATTTTTTTCAGGGTTATTAATTTTAACTATTAATTAATTAGAGTTTGTTGGAATGTATAGTTTGAAGCATTAGTTTCTACCTAACCTTAGTTTCAATCAAAATAACCAAACAATCATGTCACTTTTAAAATTATAGTTTTGGCAAAAACATAGAAACCATGGTTTATAGATTAAGAAATTTTATAGCTTTTGCAGACATTTTTTCTCTCTCTTCACGTGGGAAATGACCATTGGTGGCAGAGGAATATTTTGACTTCTTTGTTCTCTTCCTTTTCCCGTGAGTTTCTCCTTTCTCGGCCCTGTTCTTTTTTCTCTTGATCACCGGCGGCGCCAGGGGTATTGGCGAGTGCACCGCATGACTCTTCTCCAAGCACGGAGCTAAGCTGGTTATCGCTGATGTCCAAGATGATTTGGGTCTCTCCGTTTGCAAAGACCTATATGCCGATTCCTCCTCCTACGTCCACTACGACGTCACCAAGGAAAACGACGTCGAGAACGCCATGAACATGGCGGTTTCCAAGTACGGGAAGCTGGACATCATGTTCAACAATGCCGGAATAGTAGACGGGGTGGTACCCAACATAGTGAACAAGGAGAAGAGCATCTTCGAGCAAGTGAGCGGAGTTAACTTGGTGGGCTCTTTCCTAGGAACGAAGCATGCGACGAGGGTTATGATCCCCAGAAGGAGTGGGTCCATAATTTCGACAGCGAGTGTGTGCGGAAGTATGGGAGGCATCGGCACATACGCGTCTATATGTTCGAAGCATGGGGTGATCGGGCTGACAAAGAACGCGGCAGCGGATTTGGGGAGGTATGGGATTTGAGTGAACTGTGTGTCACCGTATGCGGTTCCGACGGCGATGAGTAGGGATTTTCTGAAGATGGACGATGAGGGAGTTGCAGGGATTATTCAAGTCTCAAAGGAATAGCTCTTAGGGCCCAAGATGTTGTAGAAGTAGCTCTGTATCTAGCAAGTAATGAGTCTAATTATGTGAGTGGCCATGATCTTTTGGTGGATGGAACCTACACTGTGCACAACACTGGCTTCTCTACCTGTTGATCATTCCCTCTACATTCCTGGGAAGTTCGCCAAATTCCAATCACCTATTTCAATTTCAAATATTTACTCTGTTCTTTATCCATTCAACCATGTGTCTTGTCTTTTGACCCATTCAATTTCATATTTTAGTATAAAATTAATCATTTATGATATATGTGTGCTAAATTAATGCGATAGAATAGAAAATATCTATTACACTAACCCTTTTTTAATATATTTAAATATATATAATCCTTTTTTTATCTTATAATATACACAAATTTCATAATTTTCATATGGTAATCTAATTAATTTAAATTGTGGTATTTATTATTAATTTTAATATAAAAATAATAAATATTACATTAAAACCCTTACATGTAATTATTGTAAAAGCAAACGTCCTTTCTTATCATTTTACACTAAAAAAAAACTATTTTGATAATATTATCCAAACACTCTCATTTTTTTCAAACCATGGTTTCATAAAAGCTAATCTGGAAAATCTATTCTGCAAAAGCTATTCTGCAAAAGTCAATTCAAATGCACCATAAATATGTTAAATAGGTAATTCATATGTTATCCATTTTATATTTATTGAGATAAAAATTTATTTTAAAAATTTTAAATCTAACTTTTAAAAATATAACTTTGATGATAGATTGATTTTCACAGTAAATTTTTACATTCACAAGAACAAAGTAGACAATATGGGCTGTAACTCAACATATTTAGTCAATTAAAATTAATAAAAATAATGGTAAAAAACAAAATTTCTTTTTGTTAAATTATAACTAAAAAGCTTTTAAAATAAATTTTTTTCTAATTAAAAAGTTCCATGCAGCTTTAACCCTTATGAAAATATCTCAAACCTCAAAAAAAAAAAAAAAAAGTTCACAAAGGACCCAAAGTCGCCAGTGAAAATGTGAAATAAGGACCACACGACACGACACGACCTTCGTTTTGGATAAAATCGGAGGCAGAATGGCCACGTCACTAGGACACTGTCCCACTGCATGCACCGCATCTGCGTCCCCATCCAAAACTGCATATTCATAATTCATTCACTCCCCTGTTCCGTCGTTTTCCCCCTTCATTTTCTTTCCTTATCCCCTCCCTCTCTCTGTTCTCTTCTTCCAGACAAACCCACCTTCACCTTCACTTTCACCTTCCCACGTTTGACTCCATGGCCACTCCGCTCTCTTCCGCATTTTACGCCTCTTATCTCCTGCCATCCTCACCTTCCTCTTCCTCTGCTTCTTCCTCCACTCTCTGTCTGCCCACTGCGTCTCCTCATTTTCTGAGGCAATCCACAAATTCCATCGCTTTCTTTACTCCGTCTGAGATACTCAAATGCACTGCTTTTGCACCCAGAACCAGAAGAAACCGTGCAGGTTCGCTCCTTGTGCGTATGTCATGGGACGGACCCCTCGCCTCCGTCAAACTGATCACACAGGCCAAAAATGTCGAGGTTTGTCCTCTTCCCTCCCCAGCCCCTTTTCCTTCAATTTCCTTCCAAAATGTTTATCCTAAGATTATTTTTTCCATATTCGTCGGTCCTTAAAATATCGCATTGAATGTTTTCATAATTGAGAACAAATAGATTGGTTATTGTTCTGGGTGGAGGAAATTTAAAGTTAGAAGATAATGCGGAACTGTGTACAGTTGACGGATGCGGTGAAGCAGCATGTGGAGGAGAAGGTCGGAAAGGCAGTCCAGAACCATAGTCACCTGGTTAGGGAGGTAGATGTGAGGTTATCCGTCCGAGGAGGAGGAGAATTTGGGAAAGGACCCCTCACCAAAAGATGCGAGGTACCACCACTCTCTCCTAGCATTACAACTATTGGGATAATATGCAAGAACTAAGCAATTGAGAAATGTAATCTCACTGATTCGAAATTGTTTCCTCATATAGAATTCAAAATTAGGGTTTTATGTCGGCTCTGGCATGCTTGATTAGGTAACTTTGTTCACGAAGAGGCATGGAGTGGTGAGGGCGGAGGAAGAAGCAGAGACTATGTATGGGAGTATAGATTTGGTATCATCAATAATTCAGAGAAAGCTGAGGAAGATAAAAGAAAAGGAGTCAGATCGTGGTCGCCACATGAAGGGTTTCAGTAGGTCGAAAGTAAGGGAGCCTGTAACTCCTACGCCTCTCGATGACGCACAGACAGAAACAGAGACAGACACACCTTCCCGGCAGGATGAACAATTCATTGATGAGGTGGGTTCATGACTGTCATTTGTTCGTTGGTAGATAAGTTACAATTGTTTACGCCGGATGGGTTTTGCAGGTTGTGCGCACAAAATATTTTGAGATGCCACCGTTGACTGTAAGCGAAGCAATTGAGCAGCTTGAAAATGTTGATCACGACTTCTATGGTTTTCGAAATGAAGACACTGGTGAGCAATCACAGTGTGGCTCATTTTTCCTTTTCCTCCCCATTTCTAGCCTTTCTTCAATTCCATATCTATCAAATGATGTGTAATTTGATATTGTAACTGCTTCAGGGGAAATAAATATAGTGTACAGAAGGAAAGAAGGAGGCTATGGACTCATAGTACCCAAAGGGGACGGCAGAGCGGAGAAACTGGGGCCTCTGGTGATTGGAACTGCAAGGGAATGAATTGCTTGCTTGGAGAAACTTTTTGAAACAAATGTAGAGCTTGAATATGATTTGCGGATACTAGTGACTGTGTCTCTGATCTGAGCAAAGCCAACTTAAATTTGGAGAATTAATGGAAACAGAATAATTTGTGTGGAAAAGTACATAATTAAAGTTGATGAGCTAACCAGCTAATAGATTGATATGCTCAAGTGGTTTTATTGCCTTCGCAATGGGTTAAGTAAGCCCTGACTATAAACATCAGTATAGATTAAGCTATACATATCATGGATGGGAAGCAAAATGAGGGAGAGATTAAACTCCCTCTCCATTTTCTTCAATTCACTTTCCCTACCACTAATTTAATTTTTAATGGTTGGGGTTTAAAATTTTATAATAATATATTATAATCTTAAATAACAAAAATTATAATTGTTATTCAAATTCAAAAATAAATGTAAACTAATAAAATTATATATCTAAATACTTCCATTATGCAGACTTTTATTAAAATAAATTTTTTTATTTATTATCTCTGACACTTCTAAAAATTTTGAGGTTAAATTTTAATAATTTAAATTTATTTGTATATATTAATAGTAACTTCCAATGGTAGAGAAAGTCACCAAAAAGAAATGGAGAGAGAATTCGGGAGATACCACCTCTCCCCAAGATGAGAGGGCGACAACGTAAAGGCCCTAAAGGCTCATTCATATTTATTGAAGGAAAGAATGACGTGTGACGAGATTAAAAGGCAGTTTTACGTTGTTAAAGTCTGAGGCTGTTTGGAGCCTCAGGTATCACTTCAGCTCAACCGAGTTCTTTTAGCTGTTAATACATGCCAGCCAATCAAGAATTGCAAAATAAAAGGTCTATCACGACTATTGAAAATTGTCTTCTTACTCCTCAGCTCTTCTTGTGTAGGAATGCCTTTTAGTTAGAATGAACGTTGACTTTATCTTCAGTTGAATTTTTGGGGTTCCTGAAATTAGAAAACATGTAATGTAACGCTTTCCAGTCAGTATGCAAATATAAGAAGGGTTTGAGAAAATGTGTTACTTATCAGAGTAAAAGGAAAGGATCATAAACACAAACTACACTAGCAGCTTTGACAGTGCACTTGCCTTGGATTATCTTGTGCGTCTTCGCAGACTTCTCTCCTGTGCTGTGTATTCTGTCCCCCAGATGAAAGCAGAAGAAAAACGAACATCCTTAGGCCTGATAAAACAAAATACCAAACTAAATTGAGGCACTAATTGAATTGAGAAGGTATCCAGTATCCACAGTATGATTTTCCATAAATGGTGGGCTCTTTGCAATTTATTCTTAGGTGGTATTAAGGGCAAAACCCCTCCTACTCTACACGCATATTGCAACGTCTCAGCATAATAAACAATTGGTCAAGCTAACTATAAATAACTGATTGGGGAATTACAAGAATAAATGAAGGTGCCATTGCCCACCAGTTACCAATAAAGGATACAAAGAGTATAGGGATTCGTATAATTCATAAAACCCCATAAACAGTATGATTTATCTTCAACTCTATGCAAATACATGAAACCCACTTTCTGTATTTAAAAAAATAATAATAATAACAAACACTAAGAACAAATGCACACCCAAATTTATGCGTGCAAAGCAAAGAACAGCATGACTGCATCAGACAACATAAAAACGGAAAACTCAATTAGAAGAACCCAAAAAAAAAAAACACCTGCAGCAAAATGATTATTTTCTTTGCCCCTTTAGATAAGAGTTAATAGCCTTAGGAAGGGCGACCTGGCATAAACCATAGTCAGAAAAGTTCTGTGCGTCAGCATCAATAACAAACATAAAATTAACTATGGACAGACAAAAAGGAAAGGAAAAGGGAAGCTTTAACACGTTCATCTCCGAATCACAGTGAGTGTGAGAAGACTGAATATTACAGAACCCCCTAACAGGTAAACAGACAATCATGGTTAGCCCAGATTTCTTCTCCTTTTTTCTCTTCTACTTCTGATCGTCAGGTTGTGTTAATAATAAACACAATTTGACCAGGCAAAACAGTACATAAACCATCACAATCACGTCTTTAAAGGCAAAAGTTCTTGTTATCCGTCTCAATTTTTTTCAAAGAAGACGAGAACTCAAAGGCAATAATCAGTTAAGCGCTTCATTAAACACCCCCCCCCCCAAAAAAAAAACCAAGTACTCCAACACCCAACTTGAAATAAGAACCTCCTCATAAACCTTTATTCAATATTTCATGGTTCAAGTTGTAGAGATCGCTCTTAAAATTGTACCTAGAAGCTTGATGTGCCCACTAACAATAAAGGCATTTTACCCTGAGTGTTCTAGTGGACACTGCTATTCATATTTCCACCAGCTAATCATGTTGACTAAAATTGAGCTGGCATTTCTGTTACTTTCAACATAAGTAATAATAAACGAAATGGTATATCAGAGTCCAACAAAAACACTTACATTATAATTGAACACGCAAACCTTTCCGAGAAAAACTTACTCAGTCCATTGATGAGCCTTTTAGTCTAGATATTGGACCAAATCAACGTTGTGAAGTGGTTATGATTAAGCTACTAAATCAGCCATTTCAAAGCTGGAAAGGGCCAGAGGAATAAAAGGACTAGTCAACGGAAGAATGTAAAACATATATAACATTGTCACGGTGACACTTAGAGCGTTGTGTTTGATTGTTTAGGATTGTTCCTAGATGATCAGCGGAATTGCTCTTAGCCGTATCTTTGCTATTTAGGAGGTGGTCTAGAAGTTATTCTAGTACTGTTTTTATTTTCCTCAAGCCTCGGCCTTTGTAACACATAAAAAGAGCATGGCGTTTGATCCATGAACAAGGCGCCAGGTATGGATAATGATTCTCGCTGTTATTATAGCAGGCACTATTTCCATCACACAAATTGTAGCATTAACTTAGTTAAGGGCATAAAGTGACAACCAGACTTATCAAGCCTAAAATGATAATTAAGAACATGAATACCAACAAGTGCTGGGTGCCGCGATAAAGCGGCTGACACTTCCCCAAATAGACGAGAGTTCAAACCTAGGAGAAGTACTTGGGGGAGCTCACCCTTAGTGTAAAACACCTTATAGGGGTGTGCCTACTAAATATCCCTGTTCCGGATTAGTCGATTGTCCTAAGTTACTTGATCCAGTGTTAGAAGGCTAGGGACTCAGGAAAAAGCATCGGATACCGGGGGGAATCCGGGTGTGAGAGCCAAAGGCCTCACTGCCTGTTGTTACCAAAAAAAAACAAAAGTATAACATGAATAGTGGAGACATATGAAACAAGCCCAAAGAAAACATGAGACCTAAGCCCCTTTGAGAAGTACTTAACCCATGAGTTCTGACATTCCATGCGATTAACACAACAACGAAGGAAAGCCTCTTCCATATTGACGTATTACCAGTTCACCACAAGGTATTGGTAATTTACAGTTGCCCGCTATCTCAACCTAATCTAATTAAGCAGTTACGTTCCTCAGATCCTGACGTCATCAAACACACACCGAAGTGTATATCTAAACTCACCAGCAAAAACCCAGAATAACATAGCCACCAAACTGCAGGAAGTAACATAAAATATAAAGGCGACTTCATTTTCCAAGCATGCAATAATGCATACCGTCGACAATGCTAAACATCTTCCCAACCACATTAAATATACCGAAACACGAACACACAGAACGGCAGCGCTCATCAGTTAAACAATTGAAATAGCGCATGCATTAGCGCAGGCATATACTATATTGTACAGAGGCTCATAATAGTTTCAGATAACTTTCCCAGTTTTGAACAGCGAATCATCTAGATTAATTGAAGCAAAATATGGAAACACTTTATAAGCTCTTACTTATTAGGTGGACGGAGTTATAAACTGTCCTCCCTATTCGATCCAAATCGATACTCCATAAACTTGGGTTCCTTCTTCACACCAGCGCTATTATGATTAACAAACCCAAGAGTCCCTTTGTTCTTCTTCTTGGAAAAAGACTTCGATTTCCCTTTCCTCTCTCTGACTTTCCACACATTATTTTTCCTGAAGACAAAGTTCTCAACCTTCCACCCCGGGCAACTCGTATCGATCACAGTCACCTCAGACTTGGAAAAACCTCTCAACTCGTTGCCATCGTTCTCCTTCTCCTCCTCCACATCGCAACAATCCAAACCTTCTTCTTGCAGCTTCGCCGTATCGTTATCGAATGAATTCATAGCAGGGACATTGTCGTCTTTTCGAGCGCAGTCGACGATACCCCTATTACTGTTACTCAACGAAGAAGCGACGAAGTATTTGGGGTTTGTCTGCTTCCTGGGACACTTCTTCCCGGAGCTAAGGCGACCGCCCATGTTTAAGAGGTCAGCAAGGACACTGCTCAATGGGGGGCGGGCATTGGCGGCGGAGATCTCGGAGCTCCGAGTCCGAATCTTCGATGGGCGCTTCGGTTCTGAGATGGAATGGAATGAATCGGAGGATGTAGGGTTCGGATGGTTGGCGAGAAAAGAGTCGAGGTCGAGATCGTCGCCTGTTGGGATGCCCTTGTTGTACCGGAGGCGGTCGAGCCAATTTAAACCGGACTTGTGCGCCGGAGCCGAACAGAGCATTCTCAGGATCGGAAGAAGAATCCGAAGAAATCTAGGAGTCCCGAGAGACTCAGTAGAAGGAAAAGGAGGGTGGAAGTGAAGGGCGGGCGGAGGAGGGAAGGAGGGAAATTCCCATAACAGTGAATGGAGGGAGGGAGGGAGTGAAGGACAGAAGGGTACGGGATGCGCTTCGCGAGTGAGTGACACGTGGCGCAACGTCAGGTGCGGTATTTTCAAAACTGATAGAGGGCGAGGGCGGGCGAGTAAAATCATAAATGGCCTTCACACCTTTTTTTTTTTTTTTTTTTTCTTTGCCAACGTCCTTCATACCATTTTTACAGTCCAAAAGCATGAAACATGCTACTATTTGATTTTCCATTCAAATGTCTTGCACAGGGAGTACAGCTTTTCATTTCACGGTTTTCTCCCATGCAGGGTAATTTTGATACGCTTGAAATCATGATGACTATAAAGAACATATTTAAGTTTATGTATAAAAAAAGAATATATTTAATTAAAACTTACCTTAGATATGTTTGATTCAATTAAGGTTATGTTATATGAGATTTATTAAAATTAAGTTAGGGGAAGTTATAAATTTATTTGGTTCAGGAAGAGGGGGGGTTAGATTTAGTTTCTTGTTTAGTTCAAAAGGGTATATTAGGGGAGTTAATTGTATGCACTTATCTATTTGTTTACATTTTTAAATATCTATTGATTTTATATGTTATTTTTCATACTCTGAGGTTACTAAATGGGTGCAAAAGTCACATTGCTCCGTTAAAATTAGATAACAGCCGTCCAAGTCACAACCTGGAGAGATAAAGAGAACCTCCCACAATCTAGATCGCGATCTCATAATTGTTAGGTCGTGTCCTAGATGCCATTGAATGGAAGATTCTCTCTATTTCTTTCCAGGTCGCGACA
Organism: Acacia concinna; assembly: GCA_037177275.1. NCBI lineage: Eukaryota > Viridiplantae > Streptophyta > Magnoliopsida > Fabales > Fabaceae > Acacia > Acacia concinna. Next base: position 1,543,255 of record JBAGKO010000011.1, read on the forward strand.
TGACAATTCTGAGGTCGTAACCTAGATACCCTGCGACAAGCCATGGCAATATCGATCCTAGCACACTACAGATGAGAGAGGTCGAAGGGGAGACTGTGAAACAATGGAGAAGAGGGATTTTCTTTTGTGGGGGTAGTGAGGAATATGCAAATTTTGCTATGGGCAATATTGTCAAAAGATGGACAAAGTTTCTCAAACCTAGCAAAACCCTCAATTTTGAGGTTTGACAACCTATGTTAGGTTCCCACTAAAAGACAATTTTTTTTTACCCCACCTAACCTTCTCTACCCCCACCCAAACAAGATTTTTTAATCTTCAAATCTCATCTCACTCAACTTAACCCAACCAAACACACCCTCAATGCCATGGATTTTAGAGTGACACTAGAAAATGAGCCACAAAAATATACTACATCCTGAACAAATTTTTGTATGAATTTTATTTGTCACGTTATTTTTAACCTAACGAATTAAAATATCATGATTTAATAGATGGTTTAACACTTCTTAAATATTAATTAGCTTATTAATAAAATTAAAGGATTTTGTCATATTCACTGTTTTTGTTACTTGTAAAATCTTAATTAATAGATTTTTTTAAGAAAAATGAAAATATTAAATATATAAGTAGGACTAATATTAGTTGAATTGTTGTATTTTAACTAATCAAACTGTAAATGGCGTGGCAAATCATGCTCACACAATAATTGCTCCTAACTTTGATTGTAAATATAAGACTCATTTAGCTTTTTTTTTAAAGATTAATAAAGCTAATTAATTTATTTAAAGTATTTATACTTGTCATTTTTCTCTAAACTTATTTCCTTAGCTTATAGACTCATATACAATTTAATCATACACAGCATATAATATAATTAAATAATTTATTTATGTAAACATATGATATAATTAAGTAACTTATTTATATATAGGGCCCCTTTTTTAAAATGGATTGATCTATTTTTATAATATTACATTTGACTTTATTTAAATACTAAATGCATTTTTATTTCAGTTTGTCATAATTTTTTTTACATTATTCATTCATGGTTCTTTTTTCCCCCTTTTCTCATCGTTGCCCTTCTCCTCTTACTTATGAGCAAATAAGGTATCTTTTTAAAAAAGTTACATTTCCTTTATATTTAGTACGTGTAAGTCTGACAAATTTTAACTATTTTCTAGTTACCCACAATTAACTTGAAACCGCTTTAAATATAGAGAGATGGAGGGCCATATTTAAGAGGGGATGTAGTGCTAGTCTCCCTTTTTAAAGGAAAACAGCGTCAGATGCCAGAAGGCTAAACAAATTTATAAAAAAAGCCTCACAAAAATTTCCTTTATAAAAAAGGTATTTGGAGATTTTACTGATGTTAAGTTTATTTGTAAAATTACTTCCCTACCTTCATTTATTAACAAGTCTATATGCCTAATATGATCAGCCTATTTTAACAAACATATTCAATTTAATAAGTTCATTTTTTTTTATTTGGACATGGTTGTTTTAACAAATTTATATGTCTATTTTAATAATATGATCCTTTCCTACCTATTTCTAATAAATGGGAGTAAAAAGGTAATTTCGCAATTAAATTTAATATTAATAAAGTCCTTAAAGACCCGAAAATTTTTATTGAACCTAAATGCTATTTTCTTTGCTTCCTTCTTTTTTTTACCCGCTAGTCTCCTATTTAAGCTGTTTGGCTTTGGCAACATATTATTTTAATTGTAATGGGGAAGAGTGTGATTGAATAAATATTTGTTCCGACCAATAAATAAATATTTGTTCCGACCAATAAATAAATATTTGTTGGCTTGTCGGTGTCTCGTAGAGTAATGATTATTTTTTAGATGAAACTCATTGTCCCGCGTCTCAAAAGGAACAGTGATGTGGAGGCAGCAATAATTAGCGGGGGTAAGGTTTGAAGTCCAACCACGCGTATTTACTATTTAGTTGAACCAGGGTACAAATTGAGATGTTGCTTTTGGTGAAGCAAAACGTTTAATTAATCAGAGCCTCACCTACGCGTCTCTATATGTGAAACTCAAACTCCGCGCTCTCAGATTCTTTGAGTCAACGCTGTTGTGTGAAACGCTTCATCTCCTGATTGCCGCCGCCGCCAATTATTACTCTTTCTCTCTTTGTTCAGCTGCACGTCTTATTAGTTATTTACTCCATCTGGTCGGTTTTTTTATTCAAATGTTACAAATAAAAAAAATAAATTCTGAAATCCAATACTTTAAAAAATATTTACTCAGATACTATAAGTAAAATTGCCTTTCTGTTGTGCAAGTTTCAAAAATCGCACTTTACATATGCGAGTTCTTCATAAAGTAAGAGATAGGGAAGAAATTGCAAGTTCAGTGGGACCTAATACTTCTACTGCAAGTCACTAAACTCACATAAGCTTTATGCGAGTACATTGAACTCGCATAAGCTTTATGCGAGTTCACTGTACTCGCATAAAGCTTATGCGAGTACACTGAACTCACCTAAAGCTTATGCGAGTTCAGTGTGTAGTATAGGCTAGGGTGCAGTGTGTGCAGAGTGTGTTCCCCATGCGCAAGGACTTCTTCAATATTTGCATGCGAGCTCAGTCTGGCGTCTTTTTTGTTTTCCTTTCCCGTGATTACACAGTTGCTCACTCCCTTCTATATATACATACATGTACGCCCTCATCTCTCACTCATCACTAGCATTCTTCTTCTGTGTTCACGCTCTCTTCTCTCCCTCCTCACTTTCTTTCTTTTTCTTGCATAACTTTAGGTTCTCTTCTCTCCCTCATCACTAACATCCTTCTTCTTGCATTGCTTCATGCTCTCTTCTCTCCCTCATCTATATTGCATTACCTTGTTTCCAGTTGTATTTAGCT
>JBAGKO010000011.1:1546223-1560340 GCA_037177275.1 Acacia concinna
ATAAGAGACAACTGTCACCCCTTCTCCGTCTCAAAATATACGAGACATTTCAAAAATATCTTATGTTTTAATTATGTTTTTTCAGTTTTGCCTTTATTTAATATCAATATATTAATACTTGTGTTGACTATAAAAATTATCATTCCTTATGAGAGAAGAGAAAGAGGTAGGGGAGAGAGAGTGATGGAATTTAATAAGAGTATTCTCTTTCTTATTCCATATCTCTTCATTAAAAGGTTATTTTAGTAAAAATGAGTAAAAATTCTGATATACTTATCATTTTTAATTACTATTTTGAACTAAAAGATTTAGTTAAATGTCTTTTATATTTTATAAAGATTGAGTATTAGCCATGGATGATATTTTGATACGTCTCGCATAAACATAATTCATAGTAAAATGACATCACTTGTATATTCTCTTGTCCAACCATAACGTGACCTGCTTTTAAGGACCCAGGGATGCAGAAATTTTTCTTAACAAATGGGCTTTTTTATTATAATAGTATAAACCGTAAAAAAAAAACACTCAAATACAATACTTTTTTAAATATTTACTCAGATACTATAAGTAAATTCGTGTTTTTAGTGTGAGTTTCGAAAATCGCGTCTCATTTAAACAAGTTCTTCAGAAATAAGAAGAGGGGGATCAAATTATTCTGAACTCGCACGTCTAGTAGGTGAGTTCAGAGGGAGCAAGTGGGCCCCACTTCTGAAATGGAGCAGTAGGTATGCAGAGACAAAACTCGCACACCGAGAGTGCGAGTTCAGAACTTGCACAACTAAAGTGCGAGTTTCTCAATTGATTCAATTGAATCAGTTCAATTAAAACTCGCACAGCTAAAAAAAATTCATTCAACTCCTTCCACCCCCACACAAAAAAACATACCCAATGTATAGCATTGTCCCATTAATCCACATATATTTTTATATTGAGCAGTAACATAATTATAAGTGAATAAATAATACTAATAAAATAAAATAACCTTATAAATAATGACTTCCTGTACCACATTTAGTATTCGTCCGTACACCGTGATTGTTATTGCTGTCTGGCATCAATATGTTCAGGTTCAAACGGGCCATTCATTTATGAAGTTGATATATTTAAATCAAACCATAGTGATTCATTTAAACTAACAGGTTGTCTATGAGTGACAAAAGTAGGAGCAACATAGTAGGCCGTTAAATTCATCATTTGTCACTCCTAGACAAGCTGTTAGTTTAAATGAACAAATGTTGTTTGATTTAAATATATCAACTTTATAAATGAATGGCCTGCTTGAACCTGAACATATTGATGCTAAACAACAATAACAACCACAGCGCATACAGATGAGTACTAAATGTGGTATAAGAAGTCATTATTTATAAAGTTATTTTATTTTATTAGTATTATTTATTCACTTATAATTGTGTTACTGCTTAATATAAAAATATGTGTGGGTTAATGGGATAATGTTGTACATTGTGTATTATTATTATTTTTTTATTTGGGGTTGGGGGGAGTTGAATGAATTTTTTTTTTCACTATTAAAACTCGCCCTCACAAGCGAATTTCAATTTAATTGATTCATGTAGCTGGTGCGAGTTTCAATTGAATTAATTCAATTGAATCAATTGAGAAACTTGCACTTCAATTGTGCAAGTTCTGAACTCACACTCTAGGTGTGAAACTCTCACTCCAGGTGTGTGAGTTCTATCTCTGCACACCTGCTGCCCCATTTTAGAAGTGGGGCCCGCTTGCTTCCTTTGAATTCGCTTACTAGATGTGCGGGTTTGGAATAATCTGATCCCCTCTCTCCTTATTTTTAAAAAACTCGTGCAAATGAAATACGATTTTTAAAACTTGCACACCAAAAATACGAATTTACTTATAGTGTTTGGGTAAATATTTAAAAAAGCATTATATTTCAGTCTTTAATTTTACTGTTTATACTATTATAATAAAAAAGCCTAATAAATTAGAAATCCCCCTCCCTCGCTGGACAATGCGAGAATTATTCATGAAATTACCTGTTCTTGTCGCAGGAATTCCTGCTGTGAGACAATTGACCAGACAATTAAAACGTCAAACGGAGACTATTCCATTCAACACAGAAAACTTTAACTTTAAATTTGTTATATATAATAATCGAAGCTTTAAAATCTAAAATAACCCAAATTCCTCGGGTCAGATGCAGGAGTCCAAAATGTTTAAAATGTATTAATATTTCCTTCAATATTGAGGGCGAGAAAAAATTAGTGTGAGGTAAAACTTGGAATTAGTAAAAATGTTACGTTTGACTTCTTAATATTAAACCCTTGACTTGTATATCCTGCACGCGAACAGAGTGATAAAAGAAATATTTCCCATCTCATTTAAAACGTTCGGGTTTTCTCATACACCGACCACGCGCTTGGGCTCAAATCAATAGTATAAATCAATCTTCACCTTAAACTGCACCGATAATCTCTTGGAGTTTTGCAATTAAGATAGAGAAGGATCGGCCCAAAGTTTCGTTTCGCCGGCGAAGTCGAATACCACTTGACAGGAAAACCCAAGCTAAAGTGGTCGGTGGTGCAGCCGGAGCTCAGTCTTATTGGGGTTGGTAGAGCGCGAAAAACAGGTACGGTGGTGATGACGATAGACACATTATTTTTGTGGTTTGAGAGAGACCACATATGTTGTTGCAGTTCCCACAAGGTTTTGTTTCCCACTTCAGGAGGAAACACAGAAAAAACAAAACAAAAACGAGCGAAAATATTTTAGGTAACGTGAAGCACAAGGCCAAAGCGAACCATTACAAAACCTAGGTGCTCTGCCCACTATTCTCTTGTTCGGCTTTATTAGCTTTCCTCAAAATCGATCCAGAACCGTCAATTGATATATAGTGGACTTCCGTTTTGTCGTCGCTTTCAATCTTCCCCAAGCCTCTCTAACTTGCTTCTCCACCAGTCTTTATATTAAGCCTTCTGATTCCTCTTCCCTTTCATTGGTTGCCAAAAAGAATTAAAAATTAAAAAAATTCATTGGTTCCTCAGACAATTTGCAATTTGATTTTCTTACCCATCCAGTTGCTACAACCCCCACCGTCTATTGTTTATGAAGATGCTTCGCCACACCACGGCGTCGTTCTGAGATAATATCGAAGCCAGCCTGTTTCATTCCCCTTCTCATCCCTTATCTCTACCCTTGTGTCTTAGCCAATAGAGTTATCCTGTGTCGTCCCCTCCCTCTGATTTTTTCACCAAATTCGTCCGCTTCTTTTCTTCTTCAAATCTCTTGAGGTTCCTTATAGCAACCTCCTCCGACGCCCCCCCTCCTCGATTTGTGCTGAATATATTAAACCAAGTGAATTTTCGCAGAAGGGGCGGCTTTGCTTTTGGGTTTTCTTCTTGTGTTTTTCCCCCCTTTAATTCCTTTTCGTCTGCTTGAATTTCGATATTTTGTTTTGCTGCCATGTCTTTGGTTCAACATTTTTACGATTTCTGGGAAAACCCCTCAATATCTGGAATATGTACAGGGATGATTATGTTTCTCAGTGCTATATGGGTGGCATTTTTGGTTGGTGTTGTTGTCGGATGGGTTTGGAAACCGAAATGGGCTAATCTGGTGAGAGATGAATTAAGCAATTCTCTGGCCAAATCCTTGGAATGGCGCTCCCTATCTTCGTCGCCCTCCAAGCAAGTATTTTCCTCTCTCAATGGTTCTGAATTGCAGTCGCCAAAACCACAATCAATGGTCGTATTGGATAAAGGATTGAGTAAATCGCCATTCTCTTCCCCGCCTCCTGAATATGATACCTGCAACAGGTACCTGCCTCTTTCGTTTTTCATCGATTATTCTTGTAATTAACGTGAAATTACATACAATTTCAGTCGTGGATAAAGCTATTGCATTTTTGTCATTTTCTTTTGCTTATTTATATTTTTAGCTAGCTTGGAATTAAGATACTGAGCCCACTCGCAAATATAATAGCTGAAAACAAACTCTGTTTCTAGTAATTCTCTTCGTTGAAAGAAAGATCGAACAAAAACCAAAATCCGGATGCATGTCATCTGTTTGAACCTCAAAGGTTCAAGCTTCTGGCATGAAATGAGTGACTGTTGTTACTACTTCCTTTAAGGTTTACTACAGTGCTTGCAATAAATATGCTGTCCATGTAGTCAGTTTGCGTTGTTACACCTGATGCCTTTTTGTGCTTTATGTGTGTCACTATGCGTTTCTAAATGACTTCATGAAGGGCAGATAGCTGACTTTGTTGTACTGTGCAGTGCGTCCACCATTAATGAAGACGCATCTAATACCATCATAACGGAGGATTTACAGCATCTATGGCAGCTTGTAGAGATTAAAGATGGAGGCCTTCCTTGGATACAGATGATGGATCGTTCCACCCCTAACATGAGCTACCAAGCCTGGAAAAGAGAACCCAAGGTAACGTTCATTGGTTTATTGGGTTGATTTGAATATTTTTCTTTTTTCCAAAGCAACACCAGACCACTATCTTCTGCTTTTAATAAGCAATCATGCAATAAAATATTTCTCTCTATTGTCCACAAAATCAGAGTTTTCTGTCATTAACCTAGTTTCTTCTTTGGTTGGTCTTCATCATATGTAGGAGGGTCCTCCTCAATATCGAAGCAGAACTGTGTTTGAAGATGCGACTCCTGAAGTGGTGAGGGACTTTTTCTTGGATGACGAGTTTCGTCCCAGGTGGGACGACATGCTTGCAAGTGCAACTACTTTAGAAGAGTGCCCTACTACAGGAACCACAAAAGTTCAATGGATACGGAAGGTGGTTAACAGGACTGTCATCTTGTTCTGCTTTATGTTCAGTTTTTTTATGGTTTGGTTCCATATTCTCATGCTTGTCAATTCCTATGTTGCAGTTTCCGTTTTTCTGTAAAGACAGAGAATACATAATTGCCCGACGAGTGTGGGAATCAGGAAGATCATATTATTGTGTGACAAAGGTATGAGAAGGAGGTTTACTCTGTAAGCTTGTATATTGTACTGGCTGAGGTTATATTTAGAACAAGAAAAAAAAATTCATACTGCAAAAAAGATGATTGCTTCGCTGGCGCTCCACTTAAATCTCACTTTTGGTGCTGAAATTGTTCATTAAATATAAGATGGGTAAAAGAGATTACTGAAGATTAAGTAAAACTTTTAGAACTTCTGTTCTATACGCATAAACCATAAAGATTAAGTAATTGAGTCAAATGAGTTTGTTTATAAACTGTCTTGCTCTTGCATGTTGGTGGCTTAGCAATAACTGGGACAAATGAGTAGCAGCGAGAGATTAGTATCTTTCCTCTTGTTGTCTCAGTTCTCGAACTAGTTACTTTTTAATTATTCAGAAATGGTTAGAATTCCTTTAAATTGCAGAATCAAGCTGCCATACAGCCTTCTTGAGCTCTACATTGATTCCTAGGTTCTTTGAAGTTCACTGAAAAAATACCAAGTAACCACTCCATTTATTTCCATTGATCTAGGGAGTAGATTGTCCCTCTGTCCCAAAACGAGACAAACCAAGACGTGTCGATCTCTATTACTCAAGCTGGTGCATTCGCGCAGGTATATACTTTCTTTGTAGCTGATTGGTCAATCAAGACAATTTTTGAAGTTGCATGTGAACTAATAAAACAGTGTGCTCCATTTTCTGCCCTTGAAAGCAGCGGTACTCACTGCAGTGGAGAAGTTAAAATTAATGATGTCGTTTTTCTTGACAGTGGAATCCCAAAGGTCTCAGAACCAGTTGACTGCATGTGAAGTCATGCTTTTCCATCACGAAGAGATGGGCATCCCCTGGGAAATTGCAAAGCTCGGAGTACGCAAAGGGATGTGGATGTTAGTCCAGAAGATTGAACCTGGCTTGCGTGCCTACCAACAAGCAAGAGCCGCTGGTGAGCCAATTTCTCGGTCTGCCTTTATGGCTCAGATCAACACTAAGATTACTCCATTGGACCTGCAATCCTTGGGAGCTTCAGATGATCAACCTGAAGCTAAGAGTTTGACCACGACTGAGAAACCACAAGGCGTGAACATACCGAAGATGCTCATAATAGGGGGAGCTATTGCTCTTGCTTGTAGTCTTGATAAGGGACTGGTAACCAAGACACTTATATTCGGTGTGGCAAGAAGGTTTGGTAATCTAGGAAGAGGGACGAAAGTCTAGCAGTAGAATTAGTCTCTGGAATCCTGTTTCTTGGGATGACTGATAATCTCTCTAGCTATCCTTTTGATCAGGTATTCTTAGAAAATTGGGAGGTTCTATATAGGGGCAAAACTATTATGGAACCCCTTGTTTTTCTGGTTGGACCATGAAAGTCTTAATTGGTCGAGTATATGAAAGGCAACAGATAGTGTGTATATAATCGGTAGCAGGTAGCAAAATGAGGGTCGATTTTTTTATTAGTTTCTTGTGTAATACCATGGGTTTACTTCTATATAGACGTGTAACGGCGTCAAACATATTGCAATAAATCCGTTATGTTCACTTTGTGTAGTTAGAAGTTTTCGTGTCTGGTTGATATTGTCCGTGCTTCTCTTGTAGTGTGGAACTGGGTGGAGAATGTTAGCATGCACGATGGTTTCCAACCAGACACGAAACCTCTTTAAAAAAAAGAGAAATATTTGCATCGTGATTGTTGAAAAAGCCATGTTGAAAAAGAGAAATATTTATTATTGAAGTTCAAAAGTCATCTTTTCAAAAAACTATCTTAGAATATGACCAAGACTTTAACCACTTTGTAGAATACTTTAAAGAGCTGTACAATATCCATTTTCATTTGGTTTTGCTTTTAGATAAAATTTTTGCATCGTGATTGTTTCTATTTTTTGATACTACTATTAGAAGGGCCTTCATGTAGTTCGAGAATACAAAATTGAGCCATTTATGTTTTCTTGATAATAGCTTGCAAGGTTGAAATGTTTGCATTCAAATAGATATGTTCATTAAGATATCAAACCAAGTAGTTTTGTGGTGACTGGTGAGTATAGTAAATCAAGGAGCGTTGATTTTTTAAAATGGTTTCTTATTTATTAACTCTTCTCCTATGTATTATCTGATGACAGATATCTTAAATATAGTCAAATCAATACCTTCATCATGGATCCATGATAAAGGTATTCTGGAAATCTTTCTCTATTTTTTAGTGATATGAACTCATTGTAATTTCTTCTGTACAAGATGAATTTCTAACATATACAGCTGCAACAAGAAGAAATTTATTTGGCAACGATTGGATGCATAATGCTTCAAATATGCTACACTAAACCTTGTCAAACTTACAATGAAGGAATTGGGCTATTTTTTACACCCTTAATTTGTTTACTATGTTTGGTAATGTAATGGGGTGCAATACAATATTTATTAACATTAGCATGTTTCATTTGTTATTGACAATATAGGGAGAAATTTTTTTTTTTATGTTTAGATTGAATTACAAAAAATCTAAAATATCCTTAAGATAAAATGACTCTCAATCGCCCTTCGTTATTTTCCTCTGTTAAAATACCTAGAATCAGTGTTAAGATGCAAAACTCATATAAGAGTCAATGAGTGAAAAAATTTTCTGAGTAGCAAAATCATGCATTAAAAAATTTAAAAGGTGTGTAGAAATATATAAATCAAGTTATATAGATGTAGAAGATATAAAAATAATTTTCCATAAGTTGATTATATGAATATATGGAGAAAACAAATATAGAGAATAACATTAAATATTCTTTATAAAACTATCAAACATGTCCAAAAAGACTTAAACGCTTTTTGGAAAATCTGTTACATTATATTTCTTGAAATCTTATAGTAATGAAGTTGAGTTTTTTTTTTTTTTTTTTGTGCAGTGTTAGTTGATCACGATAACTTGTGATGAAAGAATTGTTTTTCTTAAATTTTTTGTTTAAATCTTGATTTTTTTTTATGAACAAAAAACTAACACCTACAGTAATTACTAAGCCAAATAAGCAGCCAGACTAGCAAGAATACTCGACTAAGCATATCGTAGAATCTGAATGCCCATCCATCATACTCTGAAACGCTTCTCTTGCTAAAACATCAGCCACACTATTTCCATCCTTACTACACCGGTGCACCTTATATGATTCATGAGTCTCTAAATAAGCTCGGATCTGATCCAATAAGTCCTTCTCCGGATGATCATCACTCCATCCATCAGTCAATAGAGAAACAATTTCCGAGCAATCCGTCTCAATAATCACTCTACCCCAGCAAAGATCCATTACACGTTTCAACCCCCACACAAGATCTTGGCATTCAAACTCCCCCTCTGCCCATATTAAACATGAAACCATCCAGAAAACTTCCGTCATGCGTCCTAGCGACTCCTACAAGCCGCGCTATTTCCGTTCCCTACACTATAACCATCCACATTGTACTTAATCCACCCTATGCAAGGAGGTTCCCACTTTCCTACTGAATTCTTCTCAATAAAGTTTGGACATAGAGATCTATCAAAACCCACTATTGTAGCTCGAGCTTGAACTAAAACTTGTTTAAACCCTTTAGCGGATATAAAAAAGGAATTTCTTTTGCTGCTAATTACAACGTAGTAGTGGTTATTTATGATTCAAACAATATTCTTTCTTTTTTTCATGGTTCAAATAATGTTATATTATAACAAAGCTGTTGTATGAAAAAAAAGTATAATAATCAAAATATTAAATAAAAAAAAAATAGAAAAGGCACAAGCTCTCCGTGCAACACATGTGGAGCACACTCTCGTTTAACCACAAAAGCTTACTAATGAAAACAAACCACACACTCCATCTTACACCTTACAAGTAAATGTTAAATTTCATTCCACCAAACTCACCACATTATTCACAACAAAGAACTTGCCAAGAAGGGTTTGCGGTAATATCGCCTTCCAACATGGACTTGCCACATCACATTCATGTAATGCATGCATGATATCTTCTCTACTGCCACTACATAGGTAGCACCCACTATTACTTTGAAACCCGTGCACTACTTACAGTAGGGCTGAGCAAAATATCCATGGCCCGTGAGCCCGCCCGCAACCCTTAGATTTTTTCCCGTTTAAGCTTGCCCAAATTGAGCTTGTAATGGGCAGGCTCAAACAGGTGGGTTCATGCTTAAACAGGGCGGGGTATGGGCATAGCCACGGGTTGCCCATACCTGCCGCCCATATGTTTTTTTATATTTTATATATATATATATGTAAATAGCTTATAATTTATTAATTCTCCATCTCATACAACAATTATACACATTGGTCTGGTGGTATAAGGGTTACTCTAAACATCTTAGTCCTAGGTTCGAATCCCCTCAACAGTGGTAGCCATGTAAATTTTTTTTACAAGTTTTATATAACAATTTTACTTTTAAAAATCAATAGACAAGTTGCTAAATAACCTAAACCCTTTTTCCTCTCCTTCACTATGCCGTCTCCTATTCTTCTTCAAGCTTCAACTTTTTTCCCTTTTCCCTTGCTAAGCGTGGTCTCCTTATCCTCTGGTTGTCATCCTCCTCTTTCTCTATCCTAATCCCATCTTTTTTTAGCCCTCTCCTTTACTACACCTCTCACATCACCATTGCTCGTAGTCTCCTCTCCTGTTGCTGCAACAATGACCAATTGACTCGTCTCCGACTCTCCACCGATGTCGCCTCTTCTTCTTCTTTTTCTTTTTCATCTCATGATCTCATCTCAGATCTATTTTCTCTATTTGAGCATATGGTATCCCAGATCTTGCCGTCGAATCTCCTAGATTTTGTCGTCGAATCTCTCTGATTTTTTTATTTTTTCTTTTATGATGAACAGTGCATTGCTCTGAGTTTTTTTAAATGCCCATCATGTAAACGGGTTACCCGGAACTCGTTGAAACCCGCCTATGTATGACATACCCGTTTATCACGGGTACGGGCTACTCCGTACCTGTGTAAGATAAAAGGGCGGGACACGGGTTAGGGCACGGGGCAGCCTCGCCCGCCCGTTACTCAGCCTTAGTTAGCAGCCTACCATGACAACAAAGCCACAATAATGTTTTGCAATTTTGGGGAGCCGAAACTTTCTAAATCTTATGCCAAACACCCGTACTATGAAAAGACGACAATGGGCATTGAGCAGCATACACAGACTTAATTGAAAACTCACCATTATAAGAAACTCTCTATATTGGCACATCCTTAGAGGTTTCACTTACTACTGGATAGGACATTGTAATTTTTTGTAGAACAGTGCCTGGTAACATCTCCTCCAACTTCCTCCAATCCTAACCCTCTGAACTAGTTAAAAAAAATACAACCACTTCCTCCTTCATCACATCACTCACCTGTATCAATGAAATTGCACTCAATTTATTATAATAAGGCAACCAGTAATCCTCCCAGAACTAACTCGTTCACCGTTTCCTAAATGCCATCCCATTCCATCTCTCATATCCTTCTATTAGAAAATAAATATTAGAGAATATTGTACATTAATAGGGTAGATTAGAGAATATCATGTAAATTAATTCTACGATTATGTACTCATGTATATATACACTAGCCAATACATGGAATAAATAATGAATTCAAAATACTATTGTACATGGTATCAGAGCCTTAGGTTAGAAAAAAACAATGAGAGTTTTTTCCTAGTTTCGCTATTGTTTACTTCTGCTCTAGAGAAACAGTAAGAAGAAAATTCTTTGATCTCATGTCTGTGATAAGTTATCCTATACATGCGCCACACCAACAAACTCAGAAGACGCTGATATGTCGAACGTCGGTGGTTTCAGTCTATTTCGATCTCGCGTGTGTTCACACACACTATCCAAACTCGGCTGTTCGTTTTGTGCTTCGCCAGCATGTGGCTTTCTTCTGTCGGTGTGTGAGAGGTTCTCCAATGGTCTTTTTGAACTAAATCTGCGGCGTTCTGATCGACTGTTCATTTTCTATCTATTCCTAGTAGTTTTGTGACATAATTTTGACATTTGTGACTCCAGATCTCTCTATTGTTCAGTTTTGGTTCAATAATTCGGTTGTTTTGTTGGTTTCTAGCTGAATTATGTCATTTGGTGAACTTTGTTTGGTTTATGTGCATTATCTAACTATCTTGCACATTTGTTAGTTTTGAGTTTGCCTGTGTTCACATTTGGTTAGAATTTCAACATTTTGATACTTGTGATTATTTATCATTTTTTTGATATGGTTGAATCTAAGATACCCATGATTACTCAGACATTCTCTATGTTTGCTAAGATTACTGATTCTAAGTTAAATTGGACCAATTACCATGATTGGAATAAGACTATTCGTATTTATCTATTAGGTATTGAAAAAGAGGCTCATCTAACTCAAGATCTACCCTTTGGAGACATTGAAATTGCGTTACTATAGAAACGAGCTAATGCTCGAATCTTATTTTAGATTCGCAATTCTATTAAGCCTCGTGTTTTAACATCTATCAGTCATTGCAATACTGTTAAGGAAATTATGTCTTCTCTTGAGTTTATGTTTGCTGGTAAGGGAAATGTTACCCGTACTCATGAAGTTTGCAAGAGAATTTATCGAGTTGAACAAAAGGGTTGTCCTTAAAAGATTTCTATTATGATTTTAAGTGTTTATATGAGAAGATGAAAGTACTCATGCCTCTTAATGTAGATCTACAGACTCAAGCCATAATTTGTTTTCTTGAGGCTCTTGATCCCTCCTATAAGACAGATTGTTCTCAAATTTTATCAAGTTCTGATTTACCTTCTCTTAACAATGTTTTTTCATGTGTTCTTCATGTTGATAGTTTGAACTCATCATTAGAGATCTCTAATGCCAATGTCTTAGCAAGTCGTGGTCAATATGACAATCTAACTACTATAGTCCTAAACAAGCATTGTTCCTCTACTACAAATTTTGGAGATAGAATATGTAACTATTGTAAGAAACTCGGTCACATCAAACACAATTATCGTCAATTGCAAAATATGGATCAGTATGATGAACAGTGTGGTCACTCAGCTCATGTTGCTCATACTCTTGAGTCACTCAACCAATCTGGTCCTAGCACTTTAGAGCAATTTAGTTCATCTGGTGCACTTGTTGCAAGTAACAACTCTTGTCTTGCCACTTCTTCCACGAAGTGAATCATAGGCTCTGAAGCTACTGACCACATGACAGGTAATCATCATTTATTTTCTTCATATGCATCTTATGCTAATCCATCCTCTATATTTATAGCCAATGGTTCTCCCACTTGTGTTATTGGATCATGCACTATTGACCTCACTCATTCCCTTTCATTGTCATATGTACTTAATGTTCCTGACATCACATTTAATCTTTTGTCTCCAAGTAAAATTACTTGAGGTTTAAATTGCTTTGTCTCTTTTTTTCCTGACCATTGTTTGATACAGGATCTTTCGACGAAAAAGATTATTGGTAGAGGCTAGGAATTTGGTGGCCATTACTTCCTCGATGATTAGGTGCCGTGTTCAGTTGCTTGCATTGGTAGTTCGTCTCATTTTCAAGTCTATTGTCGTTTGGGTCATGCTTCATTGTCTTCTTTAAAAAAGATGTATCCTCAGTTTTCATATGTGTTTACTTTAGATTGTGAGTCATGTCAATTTGCTAAACATCATATATTTTTTCTGCCTCCTCAAGTCAATAAACGGGCTACACCCCTTTTGAATTAGTCCATTTGGATATTTGGGGTCCTTGTTCTATTATGGCACAAATTGGTTTTTAATATTTTGTTACATTTGTGGATGATTATTCCCTAACTATATGGCTATACTTTATGAAGCAACGCATTGAATTATTTACTCTTTTTTCCCATTTTTGTGCTAAAATTAAAACTCAGTTTAATACTCCTATAAAAATTCTCCGAAGTGGCAATGTCAAAGAGTATTTTTCTATCCAATTTACTGAATACATTCAACAAAATGGTATGCTTCATCAATCCTCATGTCCCGACACACTTGCCTAAAATGGTATTGTTGAACGAAATAACCGATACTTATTAGAGGTTGCTCGGGAATTAATGTTTCAAATGGGAGTCCCAAAATCTTTTTTGTCTTACACTATTTCTATTGCTTATTTTCTTATTAGTCGTATGCCGTCTTTTGTCCTTCAGGGTAAAAAACCTATTACGGTCTTGTTTCCTACAAAAAATTTGTTTCCTATTGCTCCCAAAATTTTTGGTTGCGTCTGTTTTGTTCGGGATATTCGTCTAAGTCTTGGGAAATTTGACCTTAAGTCTTTAAAGTGTGTCTTTCTTGGCTATTTTCATGTTCAAAAAGGATATTGTTGTTATTCTCCTAATCTTCAATGATATTTTGTGTCTATTAATGTCATTTTTCATGAGTCCACTTTGTTCTTCTCATCTTCTGATTCACTAGTGTCTATTGACACTAGTTCCGATCTTGATGATATTTTGTATTATCATAATCTTGTTGTACTAGTGCAAGCACCTGCTCCGGTGTTTACTTTGCTAGGAGGTTATCTAATTGCTACTTCTCATACCTCTTAATAATCTTCAACATTGTCAGATCTAGACCCTGATTCTTCAACTATTAACTCTTTTGTCCCTAATCATTCTAAGCCTTCTATCTTTTCTGATGACTTACTGATTGCCCTTCGCAAATGTAAACGTACCCGTTGTCTTATGCAACGTTATGATAATTATGCTTATCCTATCGATTCCTTTGTGTCTTACAATAAATTATCTCCTACTTCGTATTCCTTCATTAAATCCTTATATTCTATTGCCACCCCAACATCTTTTCATTAAGCCTTAAACCATACTAGTTGGCGTGCTGCAATGAATGAAGAAATAATGACCCTTGAAAAGGCCGGTACCTAGACTCTTGTTGATCTTCCTTCAGGAAAGCAAGCTATTAGGTGTAAATGGGTATTTACTGTCAATACTAAAGGAGATGGTTCCTTAGAACATTTGAAGGCACGTCTAGTTGCTAAGGGCTATTGTTTAGACCTGTGGTATTTACTATTCTAAGACTTTCTCTCCGTTGCCAAATTAACATATGTTCATCTTTTTATCTCTCTGGCTGCCTCTTCTAATTGGGATCTTCATCAACTTGATGTTAAAAATACATTTTTGAATGGTGATCTTCTTGAAGATGTTTATACACAGCAACCACATGGGTTT
>JBAGKO010000011.1:1560440-1579491 GCA_037177275.1 Acacia concinna
GTAAGCTGAAAATAGGGAGAATTCTATTTAAATACCATGTAAATTTGTAAAACTCAAATTGGTTTTTGAACATTTCAAAAAGACATGGATTAAATTGGGGTTTTCAAATTTTCTGAGGTGAATAGTAGCATAATTTTGCTATAAGAATAATGGGATTTGTAAGAAGAATAATGAATTTTGCTATAATTTTCTTATATCTGTTTTTCTCCCTCCCTCTGATAGCACTGTTCATCTGACACTGACAATGATTGACGTACAATGACAAAGGAGAGAGGAATGTGCCCGTGACAGAAGAGAGAGGGGATTTTCGACAGTTGAGTAATGAGATTTGCAATAATAGTAATGGAATTCGCTAGTTTGTGGATCACTTTTCACATCAGCAAATTTGAAAAACAAAGGAGAGAGGGGATTTTTCGCAAGTTAAGTAATAAGATTTGCAATAATAATAATGGAATTCGCTAGTTTCCGGATCGCTTTTAACTTTAGAAAAATTAAAAAATCCAATTTGGTCAATGGTACCTTAGTGTCTTTTTAAAATATTAACAGACCAATTTGAGTTTTACAATTTTAAATAGTATTAAATGTCATTTTCCCCTAATAATATTAGTACTATGGTGAAATTAAAGCGGCTAATGTGAACGTAGAATCGTACTGGCCTACCTGTTTGTGATGTTTGCCCGGCTATTGACGATCTCATTTTGACCTCTGGCTCCGGCGGCACTCCTGCCGTATCCATGACTGCTTCCAATACCAGCGCCGATGTCGGAGCCGCTGCCACCTCAACTGATGCTGCTGAGGAGAAGAAGGTATTAATCAATATGTGTAATCAGCGTTGCTCGACAATTTCGTCAAATGAGTATTTCTATATATGTTCTTTCATGTCCACTTAAAGCACGTGTCTTGAACGTTCGTATTCAGTGAGATACACCAGAGGATGCTTGAGAAGTTTCTTGCATGTATATATGGCGGGGAAAGGGTTAGTAGCTTCACTTGCCTGTGTCAATGTTTTGTGGTGTATTTGGAAATTTGAGACCTTATATTTTCGAATTTAACAGGAATGTCATTCTATGTTTTGCTGGACGTAAATCATGCATGGAAGTAAAAAAACTGAAGTGTATCAAAAATCGAAATAACCTTAACAACAACCAATTAACTTATTAAGCATTTATTTTATTTTTTCTGAACCTATGTTTCTGAATTTGTTCTTTGCGGGAAGAACCAAAAGGAAGAGAGTGATGATGACATGGGATTCAGCTTGTTCGATTAGAGTCTGTTATTGAGTGGTGATCTTATATATTTTGAGTTTTTGTTGGTTTTGTTGGCATTTATAGGTGTGTGTGTCAAGTAGGAAAGAAGTCTCACATTATTTGGGAAAGAGAAAGTTCAAAGGTATATAAGATACTTTATGATATTGGACTTGTAAAAGGGCCTAAGAGGAGAGTGGACTCGCGCGCACAACGATGGGCCTCCAGTAGGCAAACGTAGTTGAAATTCGTCAATTTTCCCCTGCACGCGAATAAATAAGGATTGGGTACTTTTTTATAAAATTATTTTGATGAATTCATAAATTTATTTTTACAACATTGTCTTCATAGAAAATGTTCAAGTGTAAGCAATCATGTTCCAAATGTTGGCTTCCCCATAAAATGTTTAGATTTCTTTGTCAAATTTTGCCTTCCCATAAACACTGAAAATAAAGACTTCGATTTCCATTGAATGGTACAAAAACCAAAGGATTTATTTCAGAAATGGAAGCAACGTTTGTGACTGAAAATTAACTCATTATTAACGGGTTTAATGGTGATTGAGTATTGTGCCTTGGTCCACCGCCTATAAAAGGCAGAGTATGCAAAAGAACAAGGATCAAGCACCTCTCCTTTCCTCCTCTAAAGCTCTCTTTGATTTGTTGTTCTGCTGGACTACTAAAAAAAGACATTTTAACGTCTGTTTTTAGGCATCTTTAGTATCCATTTTCAGAAGGACATATGTGCAGGCAACGTAGAAAGTTTGAATATACGGCATCCATTTTAAAAATGGACGCCATACGTTCTTACCTATGGCGTCTGTTTTTTAAAAAATCGACGCCATAAGTCCTTCACATTTTTTTAAAATTTTTTGGTATTATATTTTTAAATGTGGAAGCAAAGAAAGACACATCAACCACTCAAAAGAAATAGCAAAGCACCCAAACGTGGAGGAAGAAGAAAATACATGCGAATTAAGAAAGCAGCAGAGACTCTAATCTACTCACATTCTGCAAAAAAAGGCAAAGAAAAATAAGCACTCAAACAATACAAAAATTATAAATAGAAGCTATGTATTCTCAAACATTAAGATCTCTTTTGTCAACCTAGATCTAAAATCAAAACCACCACCAATATCTCATAACGGGGGAGAGGGTGAATAACAAAAAGAAAAAAGAAACAGAGCATGACGACAAGAGGGAGGCTAAGAGAGTGAGAGAGGATGGCGACGAACTAAAAGGGAAGAGAGCTAAGGAGATTAGATTAAGAGAGAAGAAGAGAGAAATAATTCAGAGGAAATAGAAGAGAAATATTTAAGTAGACAAGAGAATAGAAGAGAAATAGTTCAAAAGATGAGGCAAATATTTGGCTGGAGACAAAATGACATCCGTTTTATGAGAAGATGGATGTGTAGGACAAATTTGAAAATGAATGCCACATATGCCATCCCATCAGTCTGTTAGATTACGTACGATGTAGGGTGAAACAAATGCCCAATTGGGTGTCTGCTTTTGAAAAACAGACACCATTTTGTGTCTGCTTTTGAAAAACAGACACCATTTGAAAATGTGTATGTTTGATACATTTAGCGTCTATTTTTTGAAACAGACGTAAAAAATTGTATTTTGTGTTTGATTTTTAAGAAAACGGACGCCAATTCATTCAACTTATTAAAATATTGCCACCACATTAGTTTTAAATTTGGTTTTTTAAAAACGGATGTCCTTTACAGACATTCTATTTATTTTTTGTAGTAGTGATGGTTTCTGTTTTGCATGTCTGCTGTTATGTTCACCCTTTTTCATTACAGGAAGAGTCCGTTTTATCCTGGGGAGTGTCGCTTCCTCTTCAATGGTGGTTGCGGAATAGCTCTTAAGGGCAACGTCTGTAAATATGACTTGAATTGCACAATCGTTTTAAAGGAGCATTGTCAAAAAGTTTTTGATATACTTTTTCATTTTTTCCAGCCAAATCAAGCTCAGCAACCCATTTATTATCCTTTAGGTGTTTAATCAATTGTCAACTCTTGGTGAATTCCAACTGGTATTTTTTTTTGTTGAAATTTCTTCTCTTGTCGCACGGATTTTAAGTTCTTAGTCAATGAAAATGAAAATGGGAATGAGAATTTTGACACATTTTCTTATTTAGTTCCTTATACTATTTTTACTGCTTTGGATGGGTAGAAATCTATTGGGAGAATTTCAAAAAAATACCTCGCCAAATTCCAAAACCTAAAAAGGGATGTTAACATTTCAAAAAGACACTAAGGTACCATGAACCAAATTAGGGTTTTGAAATTTGCTAACATGAACAGTAGTAATTTTCACAAGATGAGTAATAGTTTTTGCAAAAAGAGTAATGGATTTCGCTAGTCTGTGTTGGTCCGTGTTAATCACTCTCTCCATCTCAAAATTCGCTGACATGAACAGTAGTGTATTTTCACCATTTGAGTAACAGTTTTCGCAAGAAAAGTAATGGTTTTCGCTACTTCATGTTGATTACTTTCTCTCTCTCCTCCTCTGACGGTACTGTTCATCTGACACTGACATTAACACTATTCATCTAATAGAGGAGAAAGAGGAATGTACCTGTGATGTGAATAGTGTCGAATTTTCACTATTTGAGTAATGGTTTTCACCAGAAGAGTAATGATTTTCGCTACTTCATATTGTTCACTGTTCATATCAGCAAAATTTTAAAACCCAATTTAGTCCATGGTACCTTAGTGTCCTTTTGAAATGTTAACATCCCTTTTAGAGTTTTAGAATTTGGGGAGGTATTTTTCTAAAATTATCCCAAATCCATTTACCAAATATTTGCCTATTTTAAATACGTAAAATCTCTCCTCCTCAATATAGTAAAATTCAAAGTACTCATGATGGAAGATTGATTAGTTTAGATTCATCGAAGATTATCTTACGGTGGGTGAACAATCAATCAAGTTATATAATTTTTTTACCATAATCAAATTATAATTAACATCATTATGAATTAAAGGATTAAAATAGACCATAGGGAGTGCTATATATTATTAAAGGTTAAGGTGCAAACCTACCTCCGCAGAGGAGCGTATTTGCTCTAAAAGTTTTTTTTTGGCTCAATTCAGAAGTTTTAAAAGTGGGCAAATTTGTCCCTGATGTTAGTTTACCGTTAATTGACAATTAGTTGGTCAAATATGTTGAGTTGACAATCCACATGTCATCTACGCTAAAGTGAAATTTTATTCCAAAAATTTTAAGTGTAACTTTAAAAAAGACGAAAAATCTAAGACAAAATTTCACTTTAGCAAAAATAAAGTAGATGACATGTGAACTGCCTGTCCAACATATTTAATCAACTAATAGTTAAAATTAACGGATTTAAAACTTTCAAGACAAATTGTCACTTTAACAAAAATAAAGTCAATGACTTATGGACTGTTACCTTAACATATTTGGCTAACTAACGGCAAGGGCAAATTTGTGCACTTTAAAAATTTTCAGGGCAAAATTGAGCCAAAAACAAAACTTTCAAGACAAATACGCTCATACGCGGATACTTGTAGGGCAGATCTACACCTTAACCCTCTTATTAATCAAATAAAAGCATAATACAATATTAAGCGAAATAATATGATTTAACCACTATTTTAAAGAGCATTATATACATGTATTTTACTTGTAATACAAAGATGAAGAAAATTAATGTGTATCTTTTCATAAAAACATATCGAATAACAGGAAAGAAATTTCAGTTTAAAATATTTATTACTGGTATTAGACTATTAGATGTAACATATAACATAAAAATTATTTAAATTGCATATAAAAATAAGATAAGTCATCATTAATATTATTATAAAAAATATTAATTGATGGTTAATAAGTATATTTGTATAAATAACTTTGGCAAAAAAGAAAAGAAGAAAGAAAAGCAGGTACTGAGTCTAAGCCTCTAAGGTGTGCACAGCATGATTTGATAGGAAGTCGACGGAGGGAATCGAACCTAGGGTTTCTTACTGAAATGTTTGTGTTGCTACAAATCACTTCGCTTACTTCACTTCAGTTCCACTTCAATTCCAACCCTCTCCTCCTCACCAGGGTTCGATCCCTGATTCCACTCTTCCCCTTTCGTCTTCTTTTTCATTTTCTTTTGCATACTAAATTTCCCTCCAACACCGACTTCCCGCGTCCCTCTCTAACTGACAACAACAACATCATCATCCCATTCGCTACAATGGCCTCTCCCTTACAGCCCGCAATGCTCTTCGGTTCGCCTTCATTCCCTAATGCTATTGCCTGGTCTGAGGAGAATTTGATTGCCGTTGCTTCTGGTCACGTCATCACTATTCTGGTGCGAAATTTATTTCTCTTACATTCTCTCTCATTCATTTATCTGCTGCATTATGTTCCGGTTCATTGCTTCGTGCATTCTGTGTTTTTAGTTTACTAATGCATTAGCATGTATATTTATATTTGGCTGCGCCTCGACTCCTCCTCTTTTTCTCTTCCTTCAATTGTATAAACTCCACACAAGACTCAAATAGAGAAGACACCTCAATTGCTGTTCCGTCAAATGGTGGCACTTCAAAAGCAAAATTAGGGGCTGAACATTTTCACTTCAAGCCATCGAACTAGTTCGCCCAAGCAAATAAGCATATGCTCGTTCTCGATGACCTCTTGCGGTGACGACGAGACGACCGTGAAGAGCTGAGTCTCCAAAATCAAAGCTTGAAGGGTCCTACTGCCGTGGATTGAAATACAATAAAGGACGCACCCTGGTCTGGTTCACATTCAATGCCCTGCTTTCGAGCTGCAGTACTTGGTAATACAAACAAGCTCTACATTGTGTGTGTGAATATAAATACAGACACATGCAACAAACTCCTCTGGTGTGATAATGGAAGATGAGGAAAGTTTTGATGCAGTAGTTTTCGAATCCCACTGATGGCTTACCGCTAATAACCTGCTTATTATGTAGTTTTGAAAATAATCCCAAATCTTTTGAAGTAGCACAACTTTTAAAAAATGATACTAAGAATGAGGAAGAGTGTGAGAGGATGAGTAAGTGTACTTAAGGGAATGCCTCCAAAAGATGGAATAAAGGCTAACGTCCATGCACTGTTTCAAATAACTTGCTTTCCCTACCTTAGGATCAACCTAAGGGTGGATATTAACGCACTCGGGAGACAATTGAGGGAACAGCAATTGAGGTGATCTGGATCCCTGGTTAATATACCCTGCTCTCAAGATTAAACATGAGAGTTGGCCATTTCTAGGGAAATTCTATGAAATACAAATTTGCCTGTACACAGTATGTATGGTATGTACTTTTGAGTTAAAGAACGTGCTCCTCCCCATTTTTTCAGAGACCAGAGTTGCCTCAGGGACCACATGGCGTGATAACACTGTCAACCAGTGAACCCCTTCCCATTGGAGTGGTAGAAAGAAAAGGTATATGCTTGTTACGTAGTTGGTTATTTGTGCTACAGTTGTTGTAGACTTCATAATTTGAAATGACGGTTGGCTGTATTGATGCAATTGCGTTGATGGGAAATTTGTCGGGCACACTTGTCGTGAGGAACTTTATTTTCACTCTGTTATGCTCCTTTCAATTTGTAGATGTTAATTGTGTAAGCCAACCTGATCCTTTTGCCCATAGAAAGTGGCATCTAAAATTCATGGAATATATTTTATATTTGGAAGTTTTTACAACACTTTACTCCAGCAGGAACACACACACACACACACGAAGTCAAAAGAAGTAAAGAACTATACTTCTTAAAGATGGAACCGGGCTGATTGATTCCCATGCACATCTGGTATAGCACTCCTTAAGAAAGCCTGAATGTGGCCATAAACGACTGGTACAGACTAATAGAGAAAGAGAGATAAAAGAGAGAAAACAAGTTGACTTTTTATTCCACACCTATTTGTAATACAAGGCTTCTTATTTATGGCCTGTTGAACACTTGCCTGGTCTTAACAATTCAGTAAAGTAGTTAGCTATTCGTCTAACTAACTAACAAAAATTGGTTACATGATTACCATACTACCCTTGACCCCTTTCAGCCACGTAACAAGGCTCCCCCCCAGAAAACATCCTTGTCCACAAGGATGGTACCAGTCGGTGGAGCAACAGTAGAGAAGGAAGGAAATTGCTGTTGAATAAAAGATAAGTCCTCCCATGTAGCATCTTCTGGACGCGATTGGCACCACTGAACTAAGACTTGAGTAACTGGTAAATTACCCTAATTGACAAGCTTACGGCCCAAAATTGCAAAAGATTCTACGGCAAAGTGACCATCATCATCAACCAATGGTAGGGTAGCTGACACCTGGACAGCTGTTGGGGTAGATTTCTTGAGGAGGGAAACATGAAACACAAGGTGCATGCGAGAAGCAAAAGGTAAGTTCAACTCATATGCAACTTGGCCCACACACTTAAGTATTTCAAAAGGACCAAAGTAACGGGCGGCAAGCTTATGTAAAGAAGAATTATTGATCAAGTTCTTATGAAATGGCCGAAGTTTGAGAAAAACCTGATCACCCATAGCAAATTCACACTCTGAACGCCAATTGTTAGCTTGTTGAACCATACGGATTTTGTGCTTTGAGAAGCTTCTCCTTAAGCAGCTGAATTGTAAGTTCCCAAGATAGGCAAACACGGTCTACCAAGTCATTGCTAGAGTTGCCAGGTAGATAAGGAAGATGTAGTGGAGGAGCAATACCATAAACAGCTTGGAAGGGTGTCATGCCAATGGCCGAATGGTATGAAGTATTGTACCATAACTCTACCAACAATAACCATTTAGCCTATTGCTTAGGGAAATCGCCTGTCATACAACGAAGATAACATTCGAGACACCTATTTAAAACCTTAGTTTGACCATCTGTTTTGGGGTGGTATGCAGAAGAATACTTAAGATGAACCCCATACAGATGAAAAAGTTCAGTCCAAAATTTGCCACAAAAAATTCCATCTCTGTTAGTAACAATTGAGTTAGGAAACCCATGAAGTTTGACAATATTATTCATAAAAACCTGAGCAACATCCATAGTTGAAAAAGGTGGCAAAGAGCAAGGAAATGAGCTGCTTGACTCAAGCGGTCAACCACCACCAAAATAGTAGACTTATTATAAGATTTTGGCAAACCACTAATAAAGTCCATGGACAAATCAAACCACACATTCTCTGGAATAGGTAAGGGTTATAATATCTTTACGATATTGAATAACATAATCCAATCCCCATAGCTTGTTCAACCATTTAAGCTGCTCAGGTGAAGCTGACTTCTGTTCTAATAGATGTTTCAATGGTAGGTGGTTTGTATGAATTACAAAAGGCTTCCCTAGCAAATATGAACGCCATTGCTTAATCGCAAAAACAATAGCTAAGAACTCCCGTTCATAAGCTGAAAATCCTTTCTTTCGAGGACCAAAAGCCTTACTCGCGAATGCAAGTGGATGTCCTTGTTGAGTGAGAACAGCCCCCATCCCTTACCGTGAGGCATCCGTTTCAATGATAAATTGTTCCTCAAAATTGGGTAAAGCCAACATTGGAGGAGAAGACATCGCATTTTTGAGTGTAGTACAAGCTAATTCAGTAGCAGCGGACCATTGAAATTTTGCAGACCCTTACAACAAGGCAGCCAAGGGTTGACATAATACTCCATAATGACGAACAAATCTACGGTAGTAACCTGTTAATCCCAAAAGACTACGTAGGGATTTAAGAGAAGTAGGAGTCAACCAGGACATAATGGTGCTAATCTTTTGAGGGTCAGCTTCCACTCCCTGGACAGAGATTAAATGGCCAAGATATTCAACTTGAGCTACTGCAAAGACACACTTACTAGCCTTAGCAAACAGATGGTGACGACGCAACAATAATAGAACTTCTATAAGATGGTGCATGTGAGAGTCCCAATCCTTACTATACACTAAAATGTTGTCAAAGAAAACCAACACAAACTTTCGAAGGAAGGCCTTAAAAACAGAATTCTTCAATCCTTGAAAGGTGGCTGGTGCGTTACTCTGGCCAAACGGCATAACCACAAACTCATATAGCCCTTCATGTGTACGAAAGGCAGTCTTGTGGATGTCCAGTGGGTGCATACGAATCTGATGATAACCAGATTGAAGATCCAATTTGGAAAAGAAGGAAGCGCCTTGCAACTTGTTTAACAATTCATCAATTAGAGGAATGGGAAACTTGTTCTTAATAATGGCATCATTGAGTTTCCGAAAATCAACGCAAAAACGCCAAGAGCCATATTTCTTGTGAACCAAAACAACTGGAGCTGCAAAGGGACTGTGACTTGGCCGAATCACTCCTGTGTCCAACATTTGACGTACTTGTGTTTCAATCTCATTTTTTTGAAGGGGACAGTATCTGTTTGGCTTACAACTAATTGGTTTCTCATTCACTAAGGGAATGCAATGATCAAAATCTCATGGTGGTGGAAGAGAAGTTGGTTCCACAAAAATATTTGTAAAGGAGTCTAGCAAGGTCCCCATCTGATGCTGTTGAGATTCAGATAAAACAGAGTTTTGGTATAGATGGACCAATGAGTCTCCCCCTACGTGGACCAGGAACACATGAGGCGCATATTGTAGTTTAACACAATTAACTATTGTCTCACAAGGGCCTTGTGAAGGTGAATCCAAGCCTAAAGTTCGTAAAAGCAATTATTGTAAGAAAAATCCATGTACCTTTGACCCATATCCAAGATGATACGGCCCAAACTCTTGAGCCATTGGGCACCCAAAATAAGATCAAAGTGGCCCACATCCATGACAAGGAAATCATTCAAAAAGGAAGTTCCATTCATGGACCAATATAAGTCCCTGCAACAACGATCAACCATCACTGTTCGGCCACCTGTTACCCACACATGCAGAGCTGAATGATGCGAAATTGGAAGGTGTAAACGTTTAACTAAAGACGGGTGGATTACATTATGAGTACTACCAGTGTTAATCAAGTTCTAAAGTTGATATTTCTTAATCATGCCGCTGATATGTAAGGTTGAGGCACCTTCTGCTCCTTCCACTGCATTAATAGTGGGCGTTGGAAGTTCTAGTTCTGGAGTTGGGTCTAAAGTTTCGCAAGCATCAACAAAATCATCATCATCAGTCCCTTGAATAATCAACATCATTACCTGTGACTCTTTACAACGATGAGACGCTGATTACTTGTCATTACACCAATAATAGAGCCCCTTCCGACGTCACTCTTCCATATCCTTCTTTGATAGTGTAAGTGCCAGCTTCTGACCCGTAGAAGATGTGGAAGATGATGTATTGGACGATCTTGAACCATGAGCAACCGGTTTGAAAGACGATTGGGATGGGTGAAGGGAGTTATTAATTTGTGATTGAGAGGTCCGGTTACGAAACCCAGAACTTGTGGTGTGCCACACATTGACAGTGCACTCTTGTACTCTAGCCATCTTCATTAAACTAGCTAGACTAGGAAGATTAAAAGCATCTACCGCCGATTGGATATTGGAACGAAATCCTCCCAAAAAGCAATTCATTGCGATAGATTCTAGAATGTCAATCTCTACAAGCAGATCGTCAAAAGCGTCAATATACTCATCAACAGATGACGTCTGACACAATTGTTTTAGTTGAACCATAAGATTATTACGCTTCACATTTGAAAAACAAGCCTCCAACTGGCTTAAGTAATAATCCCAAGAAATTTCATCCTCACCCTGTTGTTTCATAAAGTTGAGATGCCATTTAAGGGCCCTTCCTTCCAAATGGATGCTCAAAAGACGAATACGATGTTCAAGAGGTGTAGCATTAACAATAAAGAATTGACAACAACGATCAAACCAGCTAATGAAATCAGATTCATCAAACCGGGGAAATTACGTATTTTTCGTTGGCGCCAAATACTGATGCGGTGAAGGTCCCACTGTTCCGAATTGAACATTGAAAGGTCTATGGCCGCTATAAGAGGAGCTGCCGTTTCCCTTGTTGAAGCCTTGTCGCGGCAAATGATGTAGCGTTGTGTGAAGACTCTGCAAGGAAGCTTCGATCCGTGCTATAGCTTGTTTCAGATCAAGAATATCCAAACAACTCTGGTCCAGCTTAACACGCCCATCCTCGATCATAGCCGTGTGTGTGTTCAAACATTGCTCTAGTTCTTGTAGCCTTCAGATTGAGTCTTCGATGCCATCACCGAAGGAAGTTTCTGATACCAATTTGGTACAGACTAATAGAGAAAGATAAAAGAGCGAAAACAAGTTGACTTTTTATTCCACACCTATCTATAATACAAGACTTTTTATTTATAGCCTGTTGAACACTTACCTGGTCTTAACAATTCAGTAAAGTAGTTAGCTATTTGTCTAACTAACAAACAAAAATTGGTTAAAAGATTATCATACTACCCTTAACCCCCTTTCAGCCACTAAACAACAACTCCTAGCCCCATAATATAACTGAAGGCTAATTACACCCTAAATGTACAAGCATTTATTCTAACGATATACACCAAGACCCATAATTTAGAATCTTGTTTCCATCCAAATGTTTAAACAAAGTTGATGGAAATTGCGCTAGATTTTCAGGGCTCACCCAAAACTCACCAACCATAATGAAGCAAGTACTATTAAAAAGAAAAAGATCAGCTGTTTCAGAGCTAATCCCCCTCCCATACAAATCTTGGGGAGAGAGACAAAATGTAGCTTGCATGCTTGTATCATGCAATCGGTATTATTTTTATTGATTATTGCTGTCCATAGCCCACAATATTTCCCGAATTGGATTTTCAAGAATAAAACAATCCCTGTTGGATTTGGCAAGGGAGAACTAAAATATGATTTGTAAAAATACCACTGTCGGACTATCCATAGTTCAAAAACTTATTTACATATATTAGGTAGGCAGAATTGAATCAAGGAGAACCTAAGGATATTCTAACCTTGGAAGACTTGCCACATAACTGGGTGATCTACAAAGAATTAACATGCCATTTAAACTGAATTTTGTGCAGACTTACTCTCTGGATGCCTCCTACCAATATGTTTGACCCGAGATGATAAGCCTGTTGTTCGGTCATTATCATGGTCTCCACTCGGCATGGCTGCAAATGCAGGGTATGTACTTTATATTCAACTTTCCAATGATTAACCTGATCTTAGAAGGCAGAAGAGTGATATGATGTTCATTTACGAATCAATAATATTTTTATGCATGAACTCAGTATTCATGATTTTACTTGCTATAGGTGCTTGATGGCTGTTTGTACTACAGAAGGAAATGTGAAGGTTTATCGTCCACCTTTCTGTGATTTCTGTGCTGAATGGGTTGAGGTACGTGCTGCAGTAATGGTGGTTTGTCATGTGAAATTCAAAATAATGGTTAATGTTATTGCTGCTAGAATCTTATTTGGGTTACAAATTGTAGTTTATAACTAGAGCATCTTTTGATACATTTAGGTGATGTAAGAAACATGCACAAGTTAGCTGTAAATTATTTTGTGTCAACCTATGAATAAACTGTTCTAATCTGATTGAGCTGCTGATGATTATTGGACCTATAATATAAAATCAAGAAAGGAAAAGGGGATTATAGTTCTGGTTCAGAAGATTATCCTATGGATCCTGGTTGTAAGAAAAAGTAATTGATGGCTTAGTGGCGTGTTAGAGTCTGTCTTGGGGGTATTTTCAATCTTTTGGAGCTTTTTGGGTTCTTTAGAATCTCCCCATTTTGTCTAGAGAGAGGCAAGTTCTATATTTTGAAATCGACAGTGGTGAGGAGAGTTCTAGCCTCTTGAATGCCAAGTTGGGAGTGGAGGAAGATTGGCTTTCTTCTTTTTTTGTTTTGTGTGTGTATGTTTTAGGGTGTCTCCTTTTGTATCCTCTGTGAGTTTTCTAATATTGTAACTTCCTTTCATTCCATTAAGGGGAAGAATATTTTGATATTTGGTATAAATTCAGTGTTTAATATCTACTTTTCTGCTTGGGCTCTATCAAAATCTCTGCTGTGTCTATGTATGCTCGTATAATGCTCCATCCTTTTTGTTCACTCTAGGTATTGGACTTAACAGAAAGCCTGTTTGAATATCTCCGATGTACTGGTTTTGGCGATCTGAGTATTGTAAGTTGTCTTAATCATTTCATTTCTTCTATCAGTTGTCACTTTGTAACTCTTCTTCTGGGGTCTTAGTTGACATGATATTGGTCATATTTATAACCTATTTCTTCCACATTCCTTCATCAACTTTGTGACATCCTCAGTTGGATGCAGGTAGCAAAGCAAAAATCAGCCAGTGATATGCCAGACACTGTTTCAAGGATGGGACGTAAGAGAAGAAAAGTGTATGTAATTACTGCGTTATATTTAATAGTACAGTAAAGTCTATAGTAACTCACTATTTGAAAGTCATGAATATTTTTGCTTATTTCTCAAACTTCATGTAATACATGGTAAAAAGTGTCTAGTTTATTATTCTACGAAACCTTATATTCGAAATTAACTTCTAACCCTGTTTTAATACTTGTGTGGCAGCGATTATGCCTCAATTGATTCTGGGAATCAATTGTTATTGCCAACAATTTGTAAGGATGGAAACTCTTGTTCTAACCCCCTCGATGACATGGAAGGATGGAGATCGAATGCAGTATGGGACTTTTTTTTTTGATAAAAACTAAGAATGAATCTTCTTGTGTGATTTTCTGCTGGAGGATATAAAAGATCAAATTATGCTTGCCAATAGTTGTTCTTTCATCCTTACAGCATTGAATTATTTTAATTCATGGTTAAAAATCTATCAGAAACACTTATGCTGTCTGTGGTTTCTTGATTTCAGGTGTCTGAGATTTTAGGGTCAGACCTCCAGATAACTGCATCAGATCAGATGGAATATATATCTGAATCTGATGAGAAGTCCTTTAAAAAAACATCTGAGAACGACACGTTGCCACTGATTACTGCTGACCAATATGCTTCTCGAAGTGCAATGCTATCTTCACTTGTTGTTTCTTGGTCTCCATTGCTGCATGAAACATCTGAATTTCACCCAATTCCTAATACCAATGCATCTGTCAGTCTACTAGCTGTTGGAGGGAAGAGTGGTAAAATTTCTTTCTGGAGATTTCACACACCAGATTGCTATACTATTCAGGACAGCAACATTCGGACTGCTGTGAAGTTGGTTGGATTTTTACAGGCACATAATTCATGGGTTACTTCAATAAGTTGGGTTTTATTTCCTTCTGATTTTTCACATCCTCAAATTTTATTAGCTACTGGAAGCTCTGATGGGAGGTGCGTCAGGCGTGGTCATTAAAATGTTACATTTACGTTCTTTGTTGCCTGATTGTGCTAAGCATCAAACAAACTTCTGGAGTTTCATCCTGTGATTAATTGATCGTGCTTTAACTGCATCATCTTAAGGAAAATTGAAATGCTTCTAATGCTTTTAAAATAAATTTATCTGTTCAAAACCCATCCATTTTCCTTATTGTTTCCAGTTAATCATCACTACTTGGATTTCTGACATTGTTAACAACCTAACTTGGAACTTGGGATATTAAACCTTTATTTTTTTGTGAAGTTGAAACGATGTCATTGATATCCTTGACATGGAATCATATTATTCTTCTCTATGTGATTGGGGGGTTTAAACATCACCACCCTCATTCTCCTAATTAAATTAACCTTGTAGTTAATGGCATAAGCAGGTTTGATTTTGGCTAATGCTTCAAGTAAAAAAAAACCTGTTGTGTGAGCGGACTTGACAGAGAAAAGCCATTATTAGGCCTCTTGATAACAGCGTCAGCCTCTAAATAAGAATCCAAGGTCTAATAACTCAAATCCGGCTAATAATCCCGGTACTGCAAACGTTACTAAATTTATCCTGTAACTGAAAAGATTACCTTCTAAAGTACCATATATTATTGACTAATCACAGTTTTTTTCCTCCCCAGCAAGTTAAATACAGTACCATCTATATAATCTTACATTTACTTCTAATGATACAGCTAAGCTAAAAAGTTAAGATGCTTGGGTCTTGAAGCTTTTTTGACGCTCTGGCATTTATGTCATCTTGTACAGTTGTACACAATTTTAGATTGTTTCTCCACTCATTTCATTTACCCTATGGCATGGTAGTGTGAAGGTTTGGCTGGGTGACAATGACAAATTACTGAATTCATCAGAACCGAATCAAAGTCTATTTTCTTTATTGAAGGAGGTACTTCATACTTATTTCCTGCATCTCTTTTTATTTCATTTTTCTTCTTTATGGATAGTACCCATAGACCCAATTCAATGTTTGTTTCCTTAATAGGTCATAACAGTCAATGTTATCCCAGTTTCTGTACTTTCAGCAACTATGCCAATTCAGTCTTCTGAAATGCTTTTAGCCATTGGCAAAGGTTCTGGTTCCTTTGAAATATGGCTTTGTGACTTATCTTGTAATGAATTTCACAAGCTTGGATCATATGATGCACACGATCATATTGTAAGTATTTTTTCCTTGAGTTCATTGGGTTGATTCCCTCGTGCATTTCTATATTTTAAGATTTTTTTTCAGGTTACCAGTTTGGCCTGGGCATTCAATGGAAGGTGCTTGTGCAGCTGTAGCCAGGTAATAGTAGTTAAGACTATGTCTTCTTCCATAGTTGACTTGCAGGTTCATTTCCATTAAACTATACTGAGTTTTCTTAAGTTGTTCATCTTGTGCCTTCCACAGTTGTATTCGTTTTCCAATTCTTTATTTGTTCAAACTTGATTTATTTACAGTGTCGCTTCATTTTGAAGATACACTTGAGTGGGGATTTGTTAGTGCAGGGCTAATTTTCTGGAACTAAATAACTGCAGCTCAAGGGAAATATCAAATAAATGATAGGAAATTGATAGATGCTTGTTTGAAATGATTGTAGGACAATTTAGTACGCAGCTGGATTTTTCATGAGAGGCAACTCAATGAAGCTATCATCTGTTCTGACATCCTCAATAGTAGCAATCCAACTTGTGTAATTATTAGCATCTTTATATACCTGTTATCCCTGATTGGGTATAGATTTGTTTTACCTTTAATGCGTCTCTTGTCTTGTTGCAGCCTTCAACAGATGTGTATGCTTCATGTTTTGGTGCAGCAGTGTCTCCTGGAAATCTTGTCATTGCTACGGTATGATAAGCTACTTGCAAAATAATTTTTCTTTCTTTCTTTCTGTTTTTTTTTTTTAAAATTTGATGAAATGTTGTGATAACCATTCCTATTACTCTTGTGATACTTACGCATGCTATTATTTCTAGTTCATCAGAGTAATAATTGTTTTTGTTAGAGAACCAATGATTCGGGCCTTCATCATTTAATACCTTAAGCTTATTGGTTGAAATGGACAGAGATTGTTTCTTCTCTTTAATTATGGTTAATTTGTGTTAGAAGTTTCTGACACGAGATATTTACGTCTCTGCTACATAATTGGTATGGGAAACCATCAATAAGTTGTTTTCTTTTATATTTGTTAATGTAGCTTACTTGTATTGGATATGAGTTGATAAGTGATCTTGGCTTTCCGTGGACACCATCCTACAGA
Organism: Acacia concinna; assembly: GCA_037177275.1. Taxonomy (NCBI): domain Eukaryota; kingdom Viridiplantae; phylum Streptophyta; class Magnoliopsida; order Fabales; family Fabaceae; genus Acacia; species Acacia concinna. The sequence goes on from JBAGKO010000011.1 coordinate 1,577,229, forward strand.
TCTTTCTTGAGGCTACCTCTATCATCATGTACTCAAAACTTGTCAAGGCTACATTAAGACCTAAAAAACTTTATGTCCGCCTCCTTTGAATATGTGTTATCTACGCTCAGTTGGATCCCAAACGGTTCTTCAACTTCCTACAATTGTTGGATTATATCATGACATCACGCATACTATACTAGTTACTTGTATACATCCATTGTTTTCTCGAAATTGACCTTACTGACAAGAGCCATATTATGCAAAGTTTCACTGACTAATTTTGCTTTATCATTGCAGGTTCGTTGCTTTGATATTGAGAAACTGAACCGAATGTATGAAGCAAGGTGAAATCATATTTTCCTGGTTTTAGTTTTTGGGCCTTTCCTTATCTTTTTTTAAATGTAAGTAGAGCCTTGATGAAAAATCTATTTAATAATATAATTCACATTTTCTTATGAATATGGGCAGGGTTTTGAGGGCAGCTATTGAATACTTTTGGATTGGTGGACAACAAATGGATGTTCTATCAAGATTACCCTTTTCATATGCGGCTGAAGAATGTTCCAATTTGCCAAAGAAAGAATTAACTTTCTGGGGATCCAATATCATTTGCTTCCTTGAGCAATATCATTGCCTTGATAAGCCCCTGGTTCTTTGGGATATAATTGCCGCATTATCGGCTTTCAGGGAGAATGATTCATCATATGTTGAACATATACTGATTAAGTGGCTCTCAATGTCCTTTTTGGGATCTCATACGGACCTTCCTGCTGACAAGGTTTTGTCAAAGGCCACTTCAAATTTGTCAGATATTCCTTCTCGCCTGCTTCACCTGCTCAACATACTCTGTAGACGTGTGATGTTAGCAGGACTGGATGCTGATCAAATAAATACAATAAACAACAACCTTCTAAAATCAGGAGGGTCGACTCTTCCCAAGAAGAAGCAAATAACTGAGTGGGTGGATATTCTTCTGAGCAGTGAAAAAGAACTCCGTGAAAGATTAATGAATTTTAGTTTTTCTACTTTCCTAACCAACCTATCCTATGCAAAAGCAACTCCTTCCCACCCCGGATGTTGGTATCCTTTTGGAATAACACAGATGAAACAATGGCTAGAATTAGATCAGGATAATGCGCGTGACCAGTTGAAAGTCCTCGCATCAGAAGTTACAAATGAGAAAAGGTGCAGCTTGCTAGTTCTGACTTGGTGTTATAAGTAGTGCAGATCCATTTTTTTTTACCATAGAGATTTAATTGCTTTGTTTATACACGTGGACTCGTTGAACCTTAGGGCTACCCCGATAAGTCAATCGATTAATGTTTCGTTTTGCTTCCAAGGAAGATGCTGAAACGCTGCACAGTTTTAACAGATATACTTTATTGCCAGCTTTCCTACTTGATGAAAAGTGATCCTTAGAATTTGAGCATATTCAGTGAATCACGGCCTCCATTATTTCTTGCATATCCATGGTGAACTTCAGAAGTTTCTTTCTATTTGGGAGACTTTTTGGTTCTCCCAAATAGAATCCTGCATTCCCTTTTTTCTTCCCCTCTAATCATGCTAAGGCAATTAGTTTTGTAATCAATGAAGCATGAACATATTTTAAAGTGGTTTTCATGCATGAACTTTAATTGGCAGATCCATGGTGAATTCTAGCTGCGAACTTGTTATTAAGTTTGTATGAACCAGATGACTTTTTCTTTGAAGTGGAACTTCAAAACTTCAAATGTGCTAATTACAGTTTTGTATATCTGCTCTAAGTAACAGGCTTCTGTCCGATGAACATTCAGCAGTGGAGCGCTGCAGTTTTTGCTCAGCATGTGTTCCATTTGAATCCCCTGAGGTTGGTTTTTGCTCAGGTGAAGATTACAGGAGTGGCAAAGGTCAGCGTCACAGGTTATTGAGATGTGCCACCAGTATGCAGGTTTGTCCCATTGCTCCACTATGGTTCTGTATATGTTGCCGTAGGTCAGCTTTTAGACTTCCGCCAGAATCACTCTTTAGAATGTCTGCATATCCTGCAGATTTCAAATCTTCCACGTACTCATCTACTTTAACAGTGCCCGCAAAACCCTTGTGTCCCTTTTGTGGGATACTTCTACAGAGACGGCAACCTGACTTTCTACTTTCGCCAAGATACGTATAAGAATGATTAAATGCATTTGCTATATAATTGATTATATTTATCGTGCCTGTCATGCTTGCTTTCGTCTTGGCATTCTGAAGGTGAATTGTCGTCCCTGCACTATCCATTCACAATACATGAACTCAACAACAA
>JBAGKO010000011.1:1580100-1595531 GCA_037177275.1 Acacia concinna
CTTAATTATTACAAAAGTTAATGTCCTTTCTTTATTTTACACTAAAAAAAACTATTATGATAACATTTACTCAAATACTCCGATTTTATCTAAACCGTGGTTTTCACAAAAACTATTTTAAAATATTTATTCTAAAAAATCTATTCTCCTTTAAAAGTTATTCTGCAAAAGTCAATCCAAACGCACTCTAAGAATTGAACGAACATGTAGTAAAAAAGAGCACTGAATAAAAAGTATACGAGGTTGCTGGAGCAAATATGCAGTAGCAAGTACTTTTGGTTTTTTGGGAAAAAAGATCACATCTTTATTGGATAATTGGGTTGGATGAATCCATGTGCTGAGCTCCGTATACGATTAATTTGGAAACCCCTGGCCACGGATAAAAGCTGGCAGATGTGGGAGAACAAGTCAAGAACTTGAATGTATTTCAGTGGCCTCCAAAAAAGTTCAAATTGCAGCTCATCATAGTTTGAAACGGTAAGAGTAGATTCATTGAATTGATGAGAATGGGAAAACCATAATTATTACTAGTACTCGTATTATACTGCAACATGTTGATGAGTAGATTCATTGAATTGACCGACCAGTGGGGGGCGTTGAGATGGTCAATTTCAAACATTCTTGGTCAAAGGTATCGTCATCCGCCCCTTTGAATACTATTACTAACAATTGACTATTAGGGCTTAAGGGCCTCCTCACTCTTCAACTTAACCCTACATTTTTTTTTGGATGTTTTTTAGATTTAAGGTGCAAAAATAAACATTTGATTATTTTCAAAGAGAAATAGCAAGTGCTTTTTAAGTGTAAAAGTAGACATGTGATTATAAAATAGGATAAAAAATACACATATTGATTATAAATTAGGAGCAAAAGTCATATTGCTGTTAAAGTCAAAATGTTGACCGTTAAATATAAGTTTTTTTATTAATACTAATGACCTGAATGGTAAGTTAGCTTTGGTTTATAATTTTGGAAGTTAGAAATCCTCAAATCAGCTTGTTAGGTGACAGACTGGATAAAAAATCTGAAGACATTTTGGGTTGAAAATTAGAATGGACGAAATAAAACTAGGGGTGGTTAGTGACTAGAAAATCTAAAGGTGCTTTGAGCTAAAAGTTGGAAAAGAAGAAACAAAATTGTGAGCAGTTAGTGAAATGACCAATCACTATTTGAAAATTCTTGACATCCAAAATTATAAATTAAAGTCAAGTTATCATCTAAATCATCAGTATTAGTCAAAAAATTTATATTTAACGGTCAAAATTTTGACTCTAATGACAAATATGACTTTTACTCTTATTTTATAATCATATGTGTATTTTTCCTCCTATTTTATAACTATATATGTATTTTTACACTTAAAAAAAGTATTTGCCACTAAGGGCTGATAAAAAAAAAATCACATGTTACACATTGACGCTGTATTTTAAAGAAGAAAATAAAAACTTCTCTCGCATCTTCGTGGCCGTGGATGACAAAATACCAATAAGCAAGTATTTGATTTGATTTGATTGTTTTCAAGTTATCGTATTGTAGTACTGGTATCATGATTTTTAAAAGCTCGTGGGCTCATCTAATACAAAAGGAAAGATTTTGGTTTATCCAGTAGCAGCGCGGGCACCTTTGTATGATGCAGTTTATCAACGGAGGCTTCACGTTTCTGAATGCCGCAGAGTGACACGTGGATCTGTCAGGAAGCGAACAAATTTTGTTTGGCAGGCTGAGGTTGAGCGCCGAGTTCGTGATTGATATTTTGATGGACTGCGTGCGTGCGTGCGTTTGATGGGGTAGGCACAACGCATTCATCACCACAGGATAACGACAAACCTCACTGCCACGTGTCGACACCATGGACGCGCCCCTCCCATTTGCCTCATCAATGTGAATTTTACGCATATACTTTAGACACTAAAATAAATTATTGAAATATTATAAAATTAAAATTATTTATCTATCTACTATATTTAAAATGATTTTATTATGAGAACGATTTTCAAATGTGAATAAGTCATTTACCAGCTAAAATCATTAACCTGAACGATTTCATTTAATTTCCCTCTCCCCGTTTGATTTCCTTTTTTTTTTAAAAATTTTTCTGTTGATCAAAATTTTAACTAAATATTTCATTTCTTTACCTTACTTTTCACTCTCTTTGTAGATTCAAAGAGATTTGCGATTAATTCCCCTTCACTTCACCATTTGCTTCTTTCATCCACTTTTTATTTTTTTTATATTTAAGTAAATAGAAATAGATTTAATCTCCCTTAATAAAAAGAATATATTTTATCTTAATAATTGAATATACAGACATATAAATATAATTTTTTTACAAATATAATATAATGTATTTAAAACTTACACTTTTATTTATATATGATATTGTGTTCTTTTTATATTTTTAATTTTTAAGTTATTCTATTAAATTAATTTAAATATGATATATTCAAAATCTTCTTTTTATAGGGTATGATTGACTCGCAATAAATGAAGGGGGAAAATATATATGTGTGCGCGCGCTTTTTGCCTTGCTTCTCTGTTTTTTATTTTTATAAAATTTTAATTGTATCATGGTTTCAAAGATTTCTAAGACCAAAGAAAGCAAAATAAATACGATAAAACTGATACAGAGGCCACCAAAAGGGTGCAAAGAGTGGGGATAGGAAAGAAGGACAATGTAGATTTTGATGGAATAACTTAAAAATTAAAAATATAAAAAAAATATAAGATTATATATAAATAGAAATGTAGATTTTAGATATTTCATGTTATATTTGTAATATATATATATATATAAAGATTCAATTGTTAGGATAATATATATTCTTTTTATTTATAGATATTAGATATGTTCCTATTTATTTAGATATATAAAAATAAAAGGTGAGTGAAAGAAGCAAGTGGTGAAGTGGAGGGGAATTAGGCAATTAGTTGCAACTCTGTTCGGATTTAAAATGGGAATGAAAAATAGGGTAAAGAAATTGGATACTTAATTACAATTTTCATCAACAACAAAAAAATTAAAAAAGAAGAAGAAAAAGAAACTTGACAATGACAAGGAAAGAGAAATTAATTAAAAGGTGAAAGATTAGTGAACGACTTCTTCATATTTTAAAAATTATTCTTCTAATGAACAATTTTAAGTCTAGCGTATAGATAAATAATTTTAATTTTATAATATTTCAGTAATTTATTTTCTTGTTAAACTTATATAGGTAAAATTGCCTTCATCAACGCAAAGCCATTTCTTTTACCTCCTAGTGCCTTATTCTTTTGGGAGAATTGCCTTGACCTCGAAGGAAGAAAAAGTATGTTAAAAAACCCCGTGTGATCTAGGAATTGTGCTAAGTTTATTTATAAGTTTTTTTTATATCAGTTCTAATTATAAATTGATCACTCTCACGTTAAAGGCTCTATTGATAATTATATGGGTATCTGTTGTCAACTATATGGGCCTTTATAGTTATTAATGAACGCCCGTATAGTTATAAATGGATACTTATAGTTTTCAATAGATGCTCGTATAGTTGTTAATTGAGATTTTTATGACAGAGTGGTCAATTCATGATTGAAATTAATAATACAAAAGTTTTAAAAAATCTTTATGTAATTTGTCGATTTCACATAATCCTTTTGACGTAATTTTTTCCTTTTAGAACCTCAATGTAATTATCTCTTTTATCATCATCATCATTATTTTGTTTTTGACGGAGATCACTCCTCTTCCATTTCCACTTTTGTTTTGTTTTTTTCCCTTCTTGCCCCAATTTTCACCTGTATCTATGGCGTATAAAATTTAAGAAGAAAAAAATAAAAGTATAATTAAAATAGATAAAAGGCAAATAAATTTTACGGCCGTTAATTAAAATATTTAATATGTTAATATTTACTTTCACACCTTCAGTATCTTAATTCATAACTATAAAATTTATTTATCTTTTAACTATTTTAATTATATTATTGTGTCTTTTTCCTTAAAATTTAATCTGACCATCAACTTTCTTATAAATCAAAATATTGAGCACTTAATTTAGCACTCCAACCAATAGCTTCTAGTGCGTGTGGTATGGTTAGTGTTTTATGTGGTATCCAATCTAAGTTCGATCTTAGCCGTATGTAATTAAAAAAAAAAAATAGCACTCTAAATGTACTTACCTTCTCATCTGTTTTGGGTCCACGTAAACTGATTCTAACGTTTAGCCGTGTTGATGAATTAAAATAAAAAAATCATACACAAACACACACACACACATATATATTCCTTGGCATATATTCTTAAACTATTTTATTTTATTATTAGAAGAGGCATTTGGCATTCGCCAATGGCCTGGCGTGTTCGCCTGAAGTCCAACCCACTCCCAATATTCCCCTGATTCACTGTATAAACCTGGTTTTGATATTTTTTGTGGGTCAGAAATTTTAATTGAGAATATATTTAAAAGATTAATTATAAATATGCAAAAAGAAAAAAAGATTAAGTAGCAAATTTACTTTAAAAATATACAGGGTGAAAAAATATTACCTTAAAAGTTTTTTTTCCCTTCAACGGCACTCTAAAAATTTAAAAACCTAACAATTTTGTCTTTCCATCTCACTAAAGTTAACTTTGACATTTAAATATTATATTTGACCAATTTCTACTTACATGGCTTGCAGAATTGGGAGATGACATTATAGTTATTTCATAAATATAAAACAGAACAAAGAATACCCAGATCAAATCACCCTTGTTTCATTTCATATGTAACGCTGTCTTTTGTCTCGACTTTTTAATTTCTCTTGTTCATCTATCTCTCAATCATATACACATTATATTATCTCACTCATTGAGTAAAATCACATAATAAGACAAGCAAGCAACACTAAGCAGCTAGCAGTCACCATATATATCAAAAGCAAATACCAAGTAACCTCCGTTACGTTGAAATTAAAGGAAAATCCATATGTGTACGTGTCTCCAATAAGCATTGAGCAATCAAAGGTGAGTGGGTGTCCTGGGGAAGGAGAAGACGCTGGTGGCAAGAGAATAGAATAGAATGTGGTCGCCGATGAAAGTGGAACGAAAGAGGCCGGCCTACCTCTGGTTTTTAGTTTGAAGAGGCCGGCCACCGCTAGCTAGTGGTGCTTCAGCAAGCCCAGATTTGTAGAACGAAAGAGGAATTGAAGGAGATCGATGACGACATCTGATAAGGAGGCGAGGAAGGAAGAAGGATGAATGGGATGGTAGCTAGTAGTGCATGCAGGTGTGGCCAACGACAAGGAAAGGAAGGAGGAAGAAGAAGGTGATGAGGTGGGAATATAATGTTATATTATATGTGTGGTTGTTACACAAGTAAATTCGTAACCTTGCAGTTTCATCTATATATATATATATATGTTACCCTCGTAATTTTGTTAATTAAATAATATTGTGCTCAAATTATGCACCATTATTTAATTAATTAATTAAACCTGCTCGTTGGAAGACCTGCCTCTTAATTAAACTTAACGATGCTTGAATTTTTAGTATCACGAATCAGATGGTAACACAACAAAAAAAACTCATCACCACATTTGTTTTATTGGCTCTTTTTGCCGACCCCGGCATTTGCTCTTCAAATGTGGTAACATTATAACTGAAACGTTTATTACTTGGTTCTCAGGCACAGCAAATTCCCGTGAACGCTCATTGGGGCTAAAAACCAGCTTCAATGAGCTAAAACATGATTAAAAACGCCTTTTAATTTTATGGATACAATAATAATTAGGAATGCCTTCCCTCTAATTTACTTCATCATATGATATTACTCCATTATCATTATATTATTATGTGTATTATTTTTTATCTCCTCGAAAATAAATAACTTGAATACTTCTCTCGCTCAAGTAGAACCATTTTTGTGCGGGCGGGTAAATTTTCAAACCCGTTTATTTTTTAATTTATTATTTAGCTAGGTTATTTTCGGTATATATTTAGTGCATTGAAAATATCACATCAGATTTAATAATTATTTGACCTAAATAGCATAAAACTATCACAATATATTTTTTCTACAGTTTTGCTAGGTACTGGTAGGCGTCCATTTTCCTTTTTTTCGTTTTTTTAATAGTAAAAATGTTAGATATGGGTTTGGGTTCAATTTAAGTTAAGTTAAGGTTAAAGCGAAATTTTCATTCTTTATATTAATATTTGGTAGGACGAACAGTTAATTATCTTTATTTATACATTCTAAAGATATGATATCTCTCCAAACACTAGGACAGCAGATCAAGCCTCCTCCTTTTTAATGAAAAAAGTGTAGTTCTTACCGCTTAACTTGGTGTTGGTGTCTGTTTTCTTTTACTGCATGTGGCTAAATACAGATAGTATTTTTTTAAAAATAAAAGAAATTGTACCGCATGAATTTGTTTTTTTGTTATTTTAAAAAGACATGGAAATGTTATTTGAAAGCCAAGGTTATATTTGAATGGGAAATTCTTATATGAACCTAATTCGTCATGTCATTCATAATCTGACTCATTAAAATATAACAACTCAGCTGATGATTTGACACCTCTTAAATATTAATTGGTATATTAATAAGATTAAAAGATCCTCAAAATTCACTTTTTTATTATTTATGAAATATTAATTAATAGATTCATTTATTTTTTTAAAAAATAAAAATATGAAAATCACATGCAAACAATTAAGATTAATATTTACTGAAATGTTCTATTTTAATTCGTCATATCACAAATAACATAGTGAAATAGGTTCACATAAGAATTCCTCTATTTATATATGAAATGTAGGGTTAATTAACTTTGACTTGGTTTAATGGGGCATTACATTTCTCGTGGATGATGTATTTAAGGCATCATGACATGAGCAAATGGATTGCATTCATACGGAACGTCCTGTTAATGTGGGGAAATTGCAATTTAATTGGACTTTACTAACAAATAGTCACGTAATTATAAAAACGTTTCATATTGTCAATGAAAGATACAGGGTTGTTAATAATAGTTTTATGTTTTTTACATGAAATTGTCATTTATAACTCCGCATCTTTCATTTATAATTCTATAAAAAATTTTTACAATTGTGCAATTTAGTGGGACCAGTTGATTGTAAAGTCTTTTTTAAGATCAAATTTCAATTTTCTCTATTAATTATCATCAATAAATAATAAATTCACAATTCTCTTGCTACGTGCATCATCATCAGTTTGGGACGTTCTCAAGAAGGTCCAATTACGCCACTGCACCGAAAACGGACGATCCGAAGAAGGGCCCTCTCCTTTTCTCTATCTCTCCACTCCCCATGTACGATTATCTCTCTCTGCTCAGTGAAATTAGTGACACAATTGCTGTCTAGTATTCACTAGTCTCTTCATAATTTATGCTACTATTTATCCATGATAGTCGTTTCTTTCTGGGCTTTTAAACTACTGGAACTAGACGATCATCAAGATCGGTTGATCTTGTATTAATGTGATTTTGTTAGATAAAGCCAGGTATGCCTTATTTGTTCAAATACGACTTTCCTGGTCGTTCTTGTTTTTCATTTCCCTTTAATCTCTTGATGCTTATATTCTGATCAATTTTATTATACGATAAATCTCAGACGGTTTTAAAGAGGCCAAAAGATCAGCTCTTTTCCATTTGGTATTTATTATTATGGCGGTAGCTGAGAATGCCGGAGCCATAATCGGTTCATCCAGTGAAAATTTAGACAACGGTGTAGTATCATCGGACTCAACTGTGACAAATGAGCTGGAGAGTTCGAAACCCGGAACTGGGGTTATTGTAAATGGTTTAGAAACTGATGGTCAACCCGCCAACGGCGATCAGAGTCTGAATGATGTGTTCGGCCATCAGGATAGAGCTCCCTCGGCCCCTAATGGCAATTACAAGTCCCAAATCACTCAGATGCAAAATGGGTTCGAGGCAAATGGGGTTCAGAACCAGCAGATGGTGCTAAATAATAGCGGATACGGAATTAAGCAAATGTCTAACGGAGTAAGGAACGGTGAAGATGGTGGTGAGAGTTTCAAGCGTGATATGAGGGATTTGGAAGAGTTGTTGTCGAAGTTGAATCCCATGGCCGAGGCATTTGTACCGCCCTCACTTACTAATAGTCACGGATTCTTCGGTGGTGCTGGGTTTAGCTACCCTAACAACTTTCTACCCCACCCTAATTATGGCAATGCAAATGGACATGCTAACAGAAGGGTAAGACTAAATATTTGAGGGTCGAAGTTACATGTCTTCTTTCTATTGAGAGCAAATTTTATTTTTATACATATTTGTTAGCTTCCCCTCTGGATGTAAACTCAGTATAATACTCTCTGAATTTACCCAAGAGTCGTAGTTCGTAGTATGGTCTTAGTTTTAACTTTTAACTAATCCCGCGTTATCAGCATATGAATACCTTCTTCAGCTTCTTATGGCAATGCATTGCAGAGGAAGAATGGATACAATCAAGGGAAGCGAAGAGCTAATACTAAAATGGACGTGGAGAGGAGAGAAGAGATGATTAAGAAGACTGTTTATGTGTCTGACATTGATCAACAGGTATAATTTATATCTGGTTTGTTGATTCTCTCATTTTAGCTGGCTAATGTGTTTCTTGTTTTGTTGTTCTTAATTTTTGTGCTTCATTTAAATATTGTATTTTATGTTGGCATCTAGGTCACTGAAGAGCAGCTGGCAGCTCTCTTTCTTAACTGCGGACAGGTAGAAAATGTTCTGTTTTCATTGTTTTTTCCCTCTTGAAAATGCCGGACCATGTTACTGAAACCACTCCTTTTTATGGACCCAAGGTTGTTGATTGCCGAGTATGTGGGGATACTAATTCCATACTTCGTTTTGCATTCATCGAGTTTACGGATGAAGGCAAGTTCACTAACTTATTTCTGTTATATAAAGCATGGAAGTGGACTTTTCTCTCTCTATGAATTAATAGTGATATGCCTGCAGAAGGTGCGAGGGCTGCTTTGAACCTGTCTGGTACTATGCTTGGATATTACCCAGTGAGAGTGCTGCCTTCAAAAACTGCTATCGCACCAGTTAACCCCTCATTTTTGCCCAGGGTAATGATATTTTTTCGGCTTGTCCTGTTCCATGTTTTGTTTGCACGGGAATTAAAGCTCAGATACATAACTTAGAGGCTAGCCGATCATATGGAGCTAAAATGTCTTGTTTCTCTGACTTGGCTCTATAATGGTGTTATGTTTTGTAGTCTGAAGATGAACGGGAGATGTGCTCAAGAACAATTTATTGCACAAATATTGACAAGAAGGTACTGTTGAATTATACTTTATTTGAGAATGTTTTTATACTCAGTTTTGTCCACTTATGGTTTTCTGAAAAATGGGCGTCTCAAATTTTCAAACTTTTTCCTTGTCAACAATGCAGGTTACACAGGCAGATGTTAAACTCTTCTTTGAATCTCTTTGTGGAGAGGTTTGTAACATTTCATGATAATGAGTTTATATTGATAGTTATTGGCTGAATTTAGGCATCTCATGAGATTCCCTCCCATCATTTTGGTGAATTCATGTAGGTTCAACGCTTGAGGCTTCTTGGAGATCACCATCACTCAACTCGAATTGCATTTGTTGAGTTCACTATGGTAACTGCTTACTTTTTGAATATTTCATCTGAATCAGCTTGGCTTACTGTGAAACGTATACATGTCTACCGCATTGTTATTTTTTGATGCTACCAGCCTACCACAGGCTTTCAATTTCTTTCTGTGATTGTTTGTATGATTGATTTCTTTTCCAACCTCCCCATAGCAGGCAACAATGCTTGTACCTTCTTAAACAAGAGGAAATAAGAAAAACAAATATTAATCTTGATAGTGCATTGTTTGGATTAAACAGCCTCTTCTGCATGACTCTATATATGTGTTCACGGTTTATTAGAGGGTGAATTTTGACATATCATTAATGTTGATAATTTATTTTTGACATAGCCAAATGTAGTCATGCTCAATTGGTTTGTTGTTTTTTTCTTCTGGGTTCTAAATTATGCTAATTATGGAGCATGCTGGACAGAAAATATTTTTTCAGTTGTAGTGGAACTGAAACGTGAACATATTTGGTGGTAGCAATAATTATTTTGGTTCTACAAATTCTCTTTATTTTCAATTTGTTTCTTCTCTGGTTTATTATATCTTAATGTGGATCTAATTTAAGGTGACATCTCCTTTGGGAATAATCAACTTCACGTGTGATGGGAGAGAGATGATTGCATACTCAATTTTAGGTCTTATAGGGTGACTTAATAAGTGACTTGCCTATGAGTATCTGTGCCGTTAGGTGCAGGTGGACAACTAGCTCTATTAACGTGTCATGTTCTGGACTATGGGCGTAAGTAGTGCGGTAAGGTTGCCTGTAAATATGGCTACTTAAGGGAGGAAGGAAAGGATAAATGTCACATTACTATCCTGTGGGTAAGGTCCTAAGTAACAAAAGGAGGTTGATGATTATCCCCAACACTCATACAGTTGTTTGTGCTTAGTTGTTACTGTTAGCTCCAATTGTGTTTCAGTATGGTGCTTTATTAATGCAGTTGCCAGGAAACTCTTATCCATTTGCTATATGTATTCTCTTAACTTAAGGGAAGAAGGAAAGGGACAGTGTAGAAATTGAACCCAAATATGTTAGGAGCCCCTATCATTTGTGTCTAGGGGAGGTACCACTTGACTCTCATCCATTTGCCCTTAACTCTTTTTCTTGGATTTCTAGATTTTTTGTATTGGCAGTGGTTTTATATTCTGTTTCCTCTATGAAATGTTGATACATGTACATCTTTGGGTTGAGTCATGGTACTTCCGTTAATGAAATGTTTGAGTGGTTGAAGGGTTAAAATGATTTGTCTAATATATCTAAAAAATGAAGTCTTTTTGCTTTTGATCTCACTCTCGTTATTTTTTATTACCTTTTTTTTTTTTTGGTTAATTGTGCTCAATTTGAGTGGTTGTCTCAAGATTTTGCACGCTCCACGTTGCAGGCTGAAAGTGCAATTGCAGCCCTGAACTGCAGTGGTGTGATTTTGGGTTCACTGCCTATCAGGTTAGGCCTATAGAATTGTCTCTCTCTCTCAATTCTATAAATCCCGGTTTGGTTAGAATCCATGCACCGATAATAAAATGTGTTTTTGGCCTTGTATCTTTGTTGATCTTTCTCCAAATTTCAAATTGATGTTTTGTGCAGGGTAAGTCCGTCAAAGACACCTGTCCGGTCTCGTGTGCCACGTGGGTCATTGCAATGAGTCAAGCTTCCATGGATGGATTTTTGAGATGTGTTTACATACATACATAGATAGAAAGCAAAGCAAATATTGTGTAAGGCATATGTGGCCGCCTTTGTCTATACCTCTGTCGTTGAGTCTGGGTGTATGGTCTCTGTTTCCCCTAGGGGTTATGGATTTACTTGTTTAGCTTGTAGAGTTGGATCTAGGATCATGGCACTTCGAGGATCTTTGAGACGAGACAATTTTATGGTTGCATGTCTCTTAACATCTGCAACTTTCTCGAAGAAAACATTATGAGCTGTTTCCCAATTCCCATGCGTTTTCGGATATTGCTCAAATCTATATACTCCTCCAGCCCACAATATCAACGTGGCTCTGGAACATAAGTCCCAAAAACAAAACGGCGAGGCTTTAGAACACATTTTGTTACTGGAATAATAAATCTGAGTATTTTTGTTTTTTTGGCCCGTGAAAAAAATCTAAGGAACTGTCCCTTCGTCTTGGTGTCATTTTAATTAAATTTAATCACGCCTTTTTTGGGCGTGATATATCAATATGATGTCAATTTTTAGTTTGACAACTAATTTCACGACAACCATGATTCCTAGAAAAGTAACTATTACAGAATACCATGAAAAATTACGAGTGGAATTGGAATTAGAGTTACCATCTCTGTAAGAGTAGGAATTGGGACAGATTATAAAGCTTACCAAAGGTTCTATATTCAAGACCAGGAGTATTATACAAACATCAATTATATATAACATGGCTTAGTTTTTGAACTTCACATGTCATATTGATATCAGAGACGGTAAATCACATTAGCTAAGGAATATCACATTAGCAAAGGACATTAAACCCAAGTAATGACGAGCAAAAAAGAACAACAACATGTTGTATGTGACGGTAGCTTTTCAGATGTGTTTTAAATTGTGGTGCCGTTGCAGACGTTATTGGTTTTCTTTTCACAATGTATGTTACTTACAACAGTGCGTGTTGTTTTTCTATCCATAGTTTAACCTACAGATGAGTTGCAACATGTACTTCAACTACAGAGCATTTGATATGTGTTCCCTTCATATTTATGTTAAATTCTGCTGAAGCATGAAGATAAATAATAATTCTATGTAGGTAACGTAAGGAACTTAATTTGAGCGTGAAAAATTTAGTTTAGCAATTGTGGAGCTGAAGTTAATATATAATTTCGTAAGAGTTTCGGGGAGTTTCTGCTAGTTGTTTCTAAATAGGAGATCATATAAATACAAAAAATATTTTATCCGCATAAAATCCGTATAACAAATATATATGGGAAAACAAATGTATTGTCACAACTCTGGATTAAATTAGAAAAGAGAAAACTGAGCCCATATATGATTTTAGTTCATGCCAGGTCGAATTACGTTAGGTGATTGAAAGAGCGAAACGCGTATAACCTAGATCTAATCTCCAGTTACTAAAAGTAAAAGAAAAGAATTATAAAAATGAAGAATGATTGATTTTTGCATCCAGACCCTTGATGGTAAAAGGGAAAATGTGCAAGACAGTGAATCCATGACTCATTTTTATCAACGAGTTGGCTCTACAAATAAAATCCCCTGTTCCATGAACAAGTTCTCCTTGCTTGCTTAGTTTGTCAGCGGGACCACCTTTCTTCTTCTTCTTCTTCATCATCATCATCATCATTATATCATCTCTTCTCAGTAGTTTAAGCTCAAGATTTCTGCTCAGGGGAGGCTCCAACCATTCCTGCAGCACCCCCTGTTCCTATAAAGGAACAACTGAGAAAACAAGAAGATAATGTATGAGTATATTTATATGTAGCGTTGGTTAGACTCTGAACCTGTGGTGGGTATTGAAGCAGAAGCTGAAGGATCTAGGTATTGTGCCTTCTTCAAATATGCGGGTGCAACCAGCTGTCCAGCCCCATTATACGGCTGGTAATATACTGAAGGCCAACGAATAGGAATTTGCTGTTCTCCATACACATTGTAATAGTTCTGTTCAGCACAACATTATCCAAATCAAACAAGTTTCCATAGTACAATGTACTTGTTTCCTTTTCTTTCTTTTTTTTAAACTTTGCTCCCAACTATATCTCCTTCTAACCAATCTCGAGAAATAAAACCCAACCCATATTCATTATAGTTCTGTAACCAAAGGTGATGACATGTCTGTGCAAATTTGACTAGTTACAACTATAAACCACATTTCTGCTCAAATTGGGGTATTGAGAACTTGCATGAAGCCTCTACTTTATTAGCAAACTAACCATTGCGTAAATTTCTTGTGTGGGCGGATACCCGGGATACCTGAATATTGAAAAGAGAAGGCTCATTAAGAGAATCTTAGTAGTTCATGGGGAACAAAAATTTACTTCGAAACGTCTTGATCGTTTACCTGAATGGTGGATAAGGAAACGCACACTGGGGTGTGTGTTGATTGTAATAAGAGGGGATTCCTTGAATTGGAACTGAAACCATAGGCCAAGAACTTGAACTAAATTTCTCCTTTCCTGCAACTGCAATTTTTTAGACTATCCCTATGTTTGGATGCATATAAAAGTGAGGAAAAAAATAGGGGGCACAATATAGGGTAAGAAAATTTCATAAATGGCAGAAGAACTTTCTATTTTAAAGAGTTTTTTGTCTTAGTTTTCTTTTCCTAATTTTCTCTTCATCCATAGAGCACGTATTTTCATGCAAGCAAATATATGCAAGTATAGTTGCAAAGAAGATTAGAATAAACCTGTTGTATAAGGATTGAATCTTTTTGAGCCAAGAGCTGCGAGATTACAATTAGCTCTCCTCCCATCAATCATAGGATAGGGATCCTGACAGGCTCTTATTGCAGAATCTGGGCTCTTGAATGTCACCTAAAACAAAACAATATAAGCGTATTGAAGTAAAAGAGACAGATCTGACTAAGACTTGATGCCAAGGAAAGGGTTGGAGTAAAGATTACAAAGCCATAGCCTTTTGATCTTCCACTGTTTCTGTCGTTTATAACAACAGCCTCTAAGATCTCTCCAAACTGCTCAAAATAGTATCTCAAGGCGTCTCTTTTGGTCTCCCAGGCGAGTCCTCCAACGAAGATCTTGGTATAGGTTGTGTCACCAACTTGTGTAGCATTGTTTAGAGCCTCCATCTTATTTTGGCTTCGCTGTGACATGCCACTTCAATTCACTCGGCCCTGAACCACTAAAAGAACTGCTAAATAAGCCTAGAGACAATAGAGGATCAAGAAAACACAGTGGAAATAGGAAGAAGATGAAGAAGTCATAAGGAGGCGTTTGGTGGGTTGTTGATAGATATGATTAACGAAACGGTTTATCCAATCAACCCCAGTAAAAAATCACCCGTCATCATGTGCTCTACTGTTTCTGGTTCTTTGACGTCTCCCCAGATTCTACAATTAAATTCCCCTGACGAGAAATTTCGATAAATAGTATCATAAAAGGTTTGAAAAATTAGGGGGGGATAGAAACGTTGTTGATTATATTTAAAAGTAGGCAAAAAGACAATGGGAGCAAGTAAAATGAACGGAACTATTTATGATATACTATAATTTTTGATAATTATGATATGATTTCCTGGTGCTTCGGTGGATTCAACTTTGTGGCGTCTTTGGCGTTTCCCCATCAGCGATTTGATCAAATAATGATATCGATTCGTTTTCCACACACACACACACTCTTTCCATCTTAGTATGCTTAATTAAAATTTTAATTTGATTTTAAATATAAGATTTCTACCCATTTTATTTTTTATATTTAATTATTTTTTCTCAAACAACCCTTATTTCTACCCTCTTAACTATAAATAGATATCACAATTATTCAAATACATACATAAAGAAAAAATTTACTTCATCCCCCCATTTCCCATAAATACATTCATAAAAAGAAATGGTGAATAGTAAATTAAAGGTATTTTTGGAACATAATGTAATATTACAACAATTAACTAATTTAACTAATATTATTAATCCCTTTAAAAAAATTGAGTGTTATATTTAGTACTGATGGAATACATATATATATCATTAATTATAGGCTATAGTGCAAGATATATATATAATAGTCTATTTAATCCTAATTATAAGAGTCTGTTGATAATTTTGGAGAATTTTAAGAAAGCTAATTATATTACTTTAAGATATTAAAATTTGTCGTTTTTTTTAATTATGTTGTTTGCCTTATCAATTAATAT
>JBAGKO010000011.1:1595631-1625096 GCA_037177275.1 Acacia concinna
ATAGCAATATGCATGGTGATTTTTGTGTCATGAAGTTTCCTTTTGCATGCCATATAAATCTCATAAAATAATATATACGGAGGAAACTTTTCAGTTTTAGGCACTCATGACTCTAGTCAATGGTTTGACTATGTTTGTTCTTTTCTTTAAATGAGAACTTCTTATGCCAGATTTCACAATTGTCACCATTAAATTTTAATTTATGTTCTTGTTCTTGGCAATTATCCCACATGTAGTGTTATTTGTAATTATTTTGAACCAAGAACAACTTTTTTTATAGCACATTAAAGTATACAATGTTATGTACTTATATTATTATTGACTAGGAAAAATAACAACACCATTGGGTCTACGATTAGGAGAATACGTTTGTACCTCCCATCACACAGATTCCAACAATGCCATTATTATCTATCAAGAATTTCATACAAGTACTTCATATAATATGTTCAATTATAACTTTTAGAAGGCACAATTTCTAAAAAGGGCTCCCACTTAAGTAGAGCATATAATGTTAGCTCCCACTTAAAGCATATAACACTAGCTCCCACTTAAATGGGGCATGTGCTTATTTTGGAAATTTTATTTTCCAAAAACTCCTATTTAACAGGAGTATTTGACATTTAATTTTTCATATCCCTTATTGTACCATTATGATTTAATGTCTTATGAACTGGGAATTTTGGGACAAGTTAATAGGTTTTGTTGTACTATATCCACCTCAATTTTTCATATGTAATTTCCAGCAAAAAATGAAAACTTAAAAGGGGAAATCTTATGTTGTTCTCAACCACCCCAATTTAATGGCTTCTTAATAACCATTATTTTTATGGTTGTAAAAATCTCATGTCCCATGTTTAATCATTTCCCAGATTGTCTCTAATTTACTGAAGAGATATGTGAAATGTTTTGTGCAATTCGTATTCGTTTCTTTACAAAAACTTTAAATATTTGCACTTAAATCTTTTATAGTCTTTTAGTGTTTGTAGTTGGACTGGGCCTAGAGTTCTTTCTTCTTTTAGGAAGTGGGCTCTTCCATTTGAGGCACATCATTCTTCCGAATTCTCCCATTATCCAGAGTTTCAGTGTTGCAAAAATTTCTCTATTAGAGATTCATTTTTGCTTTGATTTGATACTATCCCTTTAGTATCTTATCCCTCACTTTTATCTCCAAGAGGTTTCTCCTTATTTGAATCTTGAGATTTTTGGTTCTCATGATTCAATATTTAAGAGATTCAACTTTTTCTTTAAAAAATGATCTCTTAAATCCTCTTCTATTTGAGTCTTTTAATCCATTTCGGGTTCAAAAATGAACCTTACTTTGAATTATCTTTATCTAGATCCTCTTTAGGATTGTTTCCCTCTAGGTTATTTCTTACGGCTCAATCTTAAATTAGTAAATCCCTATTTCATTTATATCCCAAAAAAATAGTTTTGTTTCCTCACAAAACAATAGTGGTTCATACTTAGGAAATGTGTTTTTCAACACAATTTATCATCCAAAAGAATTAAATCTTTTGGTTTAGTACTTCTAGAACTCTCTATATTCATAATTATGTCAAATAAAATAATTATGAATTAAGGCAAACATTTTGGGATTTTTAAACTCATAAAAATCAAGAAGGATAACACTAAAATCTTCAAAAAAATCTTATTTTGCTCTAAAATATACTAAAAGTATATCACAAGAAAGATATTGAATCTAGGGATTTTTAGAAATAAATCGTGTCTCAATCAGAGCTAAAATGCCCCTTCTAGTATCTTAAAAAAATAGGCCCAACAAAAATAGGCTCATTCCTTTTCCTTTTTTTTTGGAATTCGGCCTTGTCCTTTTTTTTTCGGTTGGGCAATCAGATCGGATCAACCCAATCCGCCCACTTGGTTTTTTTTTTGCGACACCAAAACGACGTCGTTTTGGACCATTGGATGTTGTCTTCAACCTCCAGCTGGGTCACGCAGACCCGACGAGTTCGCGGGTCGGGTCCACTGACCCGGAAACTTCTCTCATCCGTTCCTCTCTCGTCCAGTGTCCGTTTTGCGTGTTCTTGGTCTCGTTTTCTTTGTTTTTTTTGAGATCTACACAATGTGATTATTTTCAAGACCTAAATCCTACATTTTCAGACAACCCAATTTCGTTTTTGGTTGATACGTAAAACACTTCGCACTGAAAACTTCTAGAAACCACCGTCATTGTTCTTTGGGTTTGAATTCTCTCTTGTCTTGTCGTTTTCAAATGATCTATGTCATAGATTCTATTTTAAAGTCTAATTCTTAGGATATCTCAAAATAGAACTCAAGACAAGAAAAGATCTATGTTCATTTTTTGTGTACGTTTTTCTTTCTCCATGCTTTCATATAAATGTATTATGTATTTGTCATGTAATATCATAAAAACACATATATGTTAAACTAATAATAGAATATGCATTTGGAGGTAGTTTTCATGGGATTCATGTACGGTACAATAATATGTCTGACTGAAAACAAAAAACATTGCACAAGCACAAGGAACAACTCATCCATGAGTATAATATACCACTGAAGGATCATATACTTGTGGAAGCATGGAGATTTGAAAACATTTCAGAAGCCAATCACCAACAAAACAGAAAAACGCACAGTATTTTCATGGTCAACAGTACACATGTTTCATATTATTCAGGATTCAGCTACAGCTCTGATACCATGTAGGAATTCGGGCATACTTGGAATCCGATTGATTTGCTGAGTAACCACGCGAGATCGGAGCACCGTTATGGACTCTGATCAAGTATATGGGAGATGCACCGGAGAGGAGAAGGAAGAGATGTCCACAGGATTGTGTTTCTTATGGTAAAATGTAAAAGACGTAACTTCATAATCCAAATATCTTCCTAAGATAACGTAGGAAAAGTATTTGAATTTGAATTTTTTGAATTTTAAATAATAATATTAAAATTCTTCTTTTGAATTCATATATTTCTCATATTTATATAATAGTCCCTAATCTACCAAGGGTGGACTAGGCATATTCCAACAACTTTAAAATAATAAAATTTATTTTTTTCTTTCAAATATTTTGTTTGACTTATGAATTGATATATAATATATTTTATTTCCTTAAGTTCTCCACACAAAAAAAAGTCAACTAGTTTTTATAATTAGGACGTGTAGTATAAATATGACAATATATTTACAAGTATACTCCATCCGGTTCCAATTATAAGACTTAGTTAATTTTTTTGGAGAATCATAAGAAAGCTAATTACATTATTTTGAAGTATTAAAGTTTATCATTTTTCTTCAAACTATTTTGTTTAACTTATGGATTAATATATAATATAATAAATCACAATATATGATATGATTCATATTCTTTTCAGTCATTTCTCATCATAAGTTACTTTTCAACATATCCACTAACTAAATTTTACTTTTACATAAGTAACTTATTCTACTTTCAAGCCAAACATAAATCACATTACACAATTTAACTTTTTTCTCAATCTTATCTTTTAATAGTCTTTTTGGCATCAATCTTTTAATAGTCTGAGGTTGTGGCAATGGTTCATGGTCTCAATATGTGTTGGTTTAGGGGTGTCAAGAAAATTGTGTTAGTTTCTGATTGCATTGACGCAGTCAATTATGCCCTTAGAGAATGTGACCAGGAACACCCATTTAAGAATGTAATTGATGAAGTTCGTTTTATTTTGAATAGGGAATGGATTGTCCAAGTCTCTCATGCTCCTAGGGATTATATGACCCTAGCTGACAGATTAACCAAACTCTCTTACTCTTTAGAAGGTAATTTTTGTGTCTTTGATCAACCTCCATTTCCTTCATAGAAAAGGGAGGTAGATGAAAGTTTGTTTATTTAAATAGATTATGAAGTATTGTATTCTTACTTTTGTAAGCTCCTTTATTAATGTATGGTATTCAGTTTTCGGCCAAAAAAAAAATAGTGGCCCATTCCCTTCGTTGATTTTGGCAGCGTGGGCTCAAAGATATAGGGTGTATTTAAATTAATGATGAATCTCCCCCGTAGTATGCTCAGCATATGTATTTTGGACCTGAAGGCTCATGAGAACAATAAAGTATAAACGAAATTTGATTTATGGAAATTAGCAGTTGTTGCAAAATCAAAATTCTGTAATGGCGCTATTGGCTTGGCAGGCGAATCATGGCTATCACTCCATTTAACTCATTGATTGTTGGCGCACTGCTATTGTACGCACTTAGATGGAATTTGCTATAGAGTACGCCATGATTAATTCTTATGCCGAAAGTGACATTTGTTTTTTTTTTTAATTAAAAAAAATTGTTGAGTGCTAAGATGGGTGTTATTTTGCATCATTGAAGATTAGGGTCATGTGGTCTTAAAAACCTGTCACGCAAGCCTGTTAATTTAAAAGGTTAAGTCTAGGCCTTTTTTTAGGTCTAATTTTATTAAAAGATTAGGCCCAAGTTGGCCAATAGACCTGTTAGGCTTATTAAGCTGGCCTAGGCCTATCAAGTTGATGCATATGTTAAAAAAATTAAAGAGATAAAATTATAATTAAATTTTCTAATTATTCACTTCAATTTTCACTTTTTCCTCCTTCAGTGTTCAGATCCACACACCACATGACGACTTAACTCTAAATAAAGAATATAAAGTAAAGAGATTTTAAAATGTAATTAGTTGTGTAACAAGGATTTATTTAAATTATGATTTACAAGAGTAAAACAATTAGTATAAAAGTATATTAAAAATAAAAAATAAAATAAAATAATTATGATAAAAAGGGACAAGATAAAAAGTAATAAAATAAAATAGGTCAAAAATAAAAATAAAAGATAAGAAAAAATAGTGGATTTTGAAAAAATAAATATTAAAAAAAAGTAGGCCTGTTAACAGACTTTCAAGTTAGGCCAGGTTAGTTGATAGGTCAGGCTCAGGCTTGAAAAATAGCCTTTAACAGGTCACAGACCAAGCTTAGGCTTTTTTGTCACAAAGCAGGTTTGGTTTGTTAAAGATAAAGCTTAGTCTGTTTCCACGCATAGATTATAAAAGTAAGAAAAGTATATAACTTACAAGGATAAAAGGTATGTGCTCATTATTTCTTGAAAGATGTTCTTTTTAATTTGTTGAATTTTTGTTTGTTACAAAATTTTTAAAATAAACAATAAAAGGGGTTATTTTCAAATATTTACAAATTAGTTATTTAGTTTTTATATTTAGAATCATAGACTTTTAGAGTATCAAAAAATGATGTTTCATCAAAGATTAGTGTGTGGCAACTAAGCCAGTAATATCATCGTATAAAATGTTTGCATAAAGCATAGACTACTAGTTAGAAATCAGTATCATCAATCTATCCAATTACAATCCATCTCTAGATTTTTAGTTTACACTATAGTAAATATTTCTAACAAATGATTGAATCCATTTAGACGAGTTTTAATTGGAACACATTTTTTTTATGTTAGAAAAAAAAGGTAAGGAATTAAGCTGCCAACCCTCAAAGAGCATTATACTCAAAAACTTTTTTTTTTTTTAAATTTTCTCATAACTTTTTTACATCCCTAACCAAATTTTTACAAAACTTTTCTTTTCTTTCTTACACACACATAATGTCAACATAAGAGCCTATAGAAACCCTAAGAGACTAATCATATATATAAGTGTTATCTTCATCATTATCTATTCCAAGTTAGAATAATTTCTCTATTTGCTTAAGATTCTCCCCCTCCCTCCCTCTGTGTGTGTGTGTTTTTTTTTCATGGACAAAGAACTGGTTAAGTGCTAGATGCTTTGATGTGACTTCCAAGACCCCTTGGAGACTCAAAGCATCTAAGGCAGTCTTACACTTTACCAGTTGTTTGTCTATGGACAAAAAAGAAAGAAAAAATCTCAAGCAAACAAAAATCATTCTAGCTAATGATGAAGATAACACTTAAACATATAATTGGTTGGTCTCTTAAGGTTTCTTTAGGCTCTTGTAGTGTGTTGAGATTATGTGTGTGTAAGACATAAAAGGAAAGTTTTGTAAAAATTTGGTTAGAGATGTAAAAAAGTCATGAGAAAAAATTATAAAAAAAAATCAAATTTTTGAGTATTATGTTCCTTGATTAGTGGGATTTGGGTTGGTAGCTTAATTTCTTACCTTTTTTTCCGATAGAAAAAAACGCGTTCTAATAAAAGCTCATCTAAATGGATCCAATCATTTTCATTAATTGTGTTAATTTATTTTTAATATTTTTAGAAATATTTATTACATACTAAACCAGAAATTTGGTGGTAGATTGTAATTGGATATATTGACGATACTGATTTCTAAATAATAGTCTATGCTTTATGCAAAAATTTTATACAATCTACATTATTATAATATAGGATATCAATTAGCTGGTTCAGTTGCCATACACTAATCTTTGATGAAAGGTTATTTTTTGATACTCCATAAATCTTTATGATCCTAAATATAAAAACTAAATAACTAATTTATAAATATTTGAAAACAACCCCCTTTTATTATATTGTTTATTTTAAAAGTTTGTTACAAACAAGAATTCAACCAATCAAAAAGAATATATTTTAAGAAATAGTCAGCACATGCCTTTTTTCAAAAAGAATATCTTTCAAGAAGTAGCGAGCACATACTTTTTATTCTTGCAAGCTACGAGCACATGCCTTTTATCCCAGCAAGGTATATACTTTTCTTACTCTTACTGTCTTTTCACTTCAAAATCTCTGTTTCCTTTGGTTCCCAAAACTTGTCTCCCTTTTTTCTAAATTATTCTGTGTGTCTTATTTGACCCATTGTTCTCCTATTTATAGGTTTAAATTAGGGTTTACTTCATATATGCTCTACTTTTTTTAACTTTTTAATTCTTTTATTAATGGAAACTTTCTTACTTGCAGCCTAATCAAGGAGATTTTTTTTTTAATTTTTAAGGAAACTTTCTAGTAGATTTTTGTATTTTTTTTAAATTTATTACCACAAATAATTTCATAATCTAAATTTAAGAAAGATATTTTTTATTTTTTGATTTTTTAATTTTCTGACTTCCACAAACAATTTCCTAATTTAAGCCTAATGTCATCAAAGAGTATTTTTATATATATTTTCTTTTATATATATATATATATTATTGTTGGATTTTTGATTTCTTATTTAGTGATGATTGAAAATCAATCACCATTAATGAGGTTTTTATTTATTATTTTTTTATATTTAATTCCCTTTTTAATAATGTTAGCAAATTTGAACCTCAAGTATGTTAATGTGAGGATTTTTATTTTTTATTATTTTTCTTTTTCTTCCTTTAAAGGAGACAAGTTTTGAAAACCAAAAGAGACAGAAATTTTAGAGTAAAAAGACTTCAGGACTCCTTGCCCATAGTTTAAGGTCAATCATTTTATTATGACATGACAGAAAATAATGTCTTCATTGATCTCTCTCAACTCAATATTTCTGCCATTAGATCAAATTTTGGAAGTTGAGATATGATTTATTTATTATAAAAATCATGATAAATATATCGAATCTCAACTAATAAAATTCAATCAGATATGTTAAATGGAGAGAAAATAAAAAAAAAAAGAGATTAAAGGAGACCTTCCATCCCGACGCTTCGGTTATCATGATTAAGTTTATTCTATTAATTTTTATTTTTATTTTGCCAGAAAGTTGATTCTATTAGCATACATTAATTCCGCGGGGATATACTTATTCTCCAGAGACCAGATGCTACTCTCTATAATTGTTTTTAAAATTAATCAAAACCCCAAGTAAGAATTTTTTCTATTGGACCTGCACTACATCTGATTATTAAGTTGGTTCATCACAGTTTGGGCCGCTCTGGTAATCATGTTTGCTCATAATCATTCTTGAAGAAATGTATGATCAATAGATTGATTATCCATGATTATTGGCGAACAACGTTCAGACCATTCTTTAAATTCGAATATTTTCTCTAATGATTTGAAGCACGCAGTAATAGAATATATTTCAAGTGAGGGAAAAAATACAAAGAGCAGTAAGGAGCGGAATCAGGTGGATTGGCGCAGTCAAACTCAAAGAGAAGTTGATCGAAGACAGCTCCAATGCACACAGTTCTAATTCTCATGAAGGCTCCCCACCGAAGCGGATAAAACTTGAAACATAATCACGTTGGAGAGTGGAGACTTGTATCATCAGTCTCATTGTTTTTTTTTATATAAAGGCTGCATGTTTGGCAATTTAGGTTTCAATCAGGTTATGTTAAAAAGAAGCTAAAAAATGGATCATGCAGCCATATCGCTGTAAAGCTCACAAGTGCTGTAAAAGTGAGCTCAGCTGCATAGTAGAAAACTATGTGAAGAAAGACATAGCCTAGCCGGTGAGAATAATGTTGGAGCCTGGAGGAATTATTTAAGGCTAAGGGGTGGTTGAAACTTTGTAACATTCATTCATCGCTGTATTGGTATTTGTCATATTTGCCTGAGAGACTGTCACGCGTATGTGCTGCATGACATGAATTCTGAAGGCGCGACACGTAGTTTTCCTTAAAAGCGAGTCAGAATCATTAAAAACATCAATAAAGGATGACAGATTATTAGCTACTACAGACAAACAGATGACAGAATCCAATGAACTTTGACCCCTCCACTTTCCCACATTCCCTCATTAATGACTCTATGCTTCATCCTATTCCTATTTCAAGCCACTCTCGCTCCTCCCTCGCTCAGAAACAAATAAAACTCCTTCATAGCCAATCTCATTCCCAGCGGAGTTTAGCATCGAATTGGACTGGACTGATTCTCTCATCACAAAATTCAACATCCCCTTGTTTACGTAGAACTTTTGTTTTATACTTGGACTTGGGAGACCAGGGCTCAGGCGCTCAGCTACCCTTTGAGGGCAAAAGAAATATTTTTTTAAAAAAAGCCAAAGCTCTGAGACCTTTGTTGTTTTCTTTTCCTTACTGGGTTGCAGCTTTCGGCAGCATCGAGGGTATTTCTTCTTTATGCTGCCCTCTATACGCCTGACCTGATGCCCAACTCTGTTACCACGCCCCACAAACCACCAAAACGTGAGCCATTATTTTTCTGCACACCCCTTAACCTTTTGTGGCTACGTAATGCAGGGCTGTTCCCAAAATTATGCATGGACTAGCTACATTTCATTATCCGTCGCTTCCACAACTCAGACCATGCAGCATGATTTTACTTAAAATGACAACTCGGCGGCCATGAACCTGTTTCCCCTCTCCTCATTTATTTCTCCGTGCATTTTGCATTTACAGATACCACCTACTTACACAACACTCCCATCTTAAGTCTTAACTGGACATGCTGCTGCGGTATTGTTGGTGTGTAACGCATATTTTCATTTCTTTTCCATGGGGAAGGCAGGAGGAAGCTCTTGGCTGGCTACTGTGAGAAGGGCTTTCAGGTCTCCAACCAAAGACAAGGACAAGAAATTCGGCAGGACCAGAGAAGAAGAGCACGAAGAAGAGGATGAGGAAAAGGTAAATACCCTCTCAAACACATACTAACATGAGTTCTTATTGTTTTCATTTACCAGAGGGATACGTTAAAAGAGAAATTCTGAGATCTTTTATGTGCAGAAGAGGGGAAAGCGAAGATGGATCTTCAGAAACCCCTTTGGCCAAGAGACGACAAGCCAGCATTGCGAAGAAAGAACCATAACAAGTATAGCTGATGTGACGGCAACAAGTTGTGATGCAGAGCAACAAAGGCATGCCATTGCAGTAGCCATGACAACCACAGCGGCTGCTGAGGCGGCGTTAGCCACCGCTCAGGCAGCTGTGGAGGATGTTCGCCTTTCTAAGCCTTCCATCTTTGTCAGAGAACACAACGCAGCCATTGTAATCCAAACGGTTTTCAGAGGCTACCTGGTAAGTAATAAGTAGAGAAGAAAGTCGTTTGCTACTATCTTCTGGAACGCACCTTTATTCTATATCACAAAAATATTCATGTACTTGTGGTTATGAATGAATGATTAGGCCAGGAGAGCTCTTGGGGCACTCCAAGGATTAGTGAAGCTGCAAGCATTAGTGAGAGGTCATAATGTACGAAGACGAGCTAAACTAACATTGGAGTGCATGCAAGCTCTCATTCGAGTTCAAACTCGAGCATGCCAACAGCGAGCCAAGAGGCTTTCACACCGTGAAAGAGCCACAGATTCCGTAGACGAGAGTGGGACAGAGGAAGTGTGGATGCGCTGGGATGACCACCCACGAACGGTAGATAACATTCGAGCTCTTCTACAGAGAACAAAGGAAGAGGCCTTGAGACGTGAAATGTCCCTGGCTGATGCTTTCTCTCATCAGGTTAGGTTCTACTTCTTTTTCTTATTTCCTCAATCTTTAGTTTCAAAATTCTCATATGCTCCACACTAGCCATCTTGTTCCCATGAATTTTACTTGCAGATATGGACCACCGGTAGAGAAGCATGTACCAGCGAGGAAGAAGCAGAAGGCAGAGACGGCTCCAGGTGTAGGAGAAGATACAGAGAGAACAGAGGCAGAGCTTTGTGTGGTCCAAGAGATGCCATCAAAACAGTTGAAATTGATACATACAGTCCTTACTCTAACCATGTTCCTACTGATAATGAGAGATTTTATGGTGGATATAAATCCGAGTACGTTAAACCACCGAGACTTTCATTTTCTTCGCCTAATAAAGCCCACTATGAGATCTCAATGGCAAAGACGCCACCACCAATGAGGATGAAGCGTGTTGAGATGGATTCACTTGTAAAGTCGAATGCTTTGATGCCAAACTATATGGCAGCCACCGCATCTGCGAAGGCTCGGTCTCGCCAACAAAGCACCCTCGGACAGAGGATGTCAACCCACGAGAAGGATAAAATGGGATCTATTAAGAAACGCCTTTCATTTCCAGCTCCTAATTCTTGTAATAGTGTTGACACTTGACAATGGAGGCACTTGTTATGCACTAGCGTCCAATTTCAAATTGTCGTTGGATGTTCACAAATCCCAAGACGAGATATTGTGTTATAGGGTTTCATCGAACTTTCCTGGGGGCATGTCTTGGGATCAGAATTAAAGCATCTCTAAATCCAAAGCCTAGCAAATTTCAATATTTTTCACGAGTATATGTACTTGTCCGCCTCCTTTTTATAAGCCTTATCATCGAGCCATGTGCAACTGCGCAACTGCCATCACCAAAGTGAAACGTGATTTGCTCAAACGATATCTATCTAGTTTCCTGTGTCCAGCGTCCCTGAGCTCAAAACTGAGAGTCTGTGAGGCCCTAAGCACACAGATGAAATATCACTATACTCCTGTATCATTATATACACTCGATCATGCTCCATCTGGCAATGGCATGTAAGCATAATTGACTAAGTATTAAAGGCTCACGATGGCTTTGTGGCTCCTAACCTCTTTTGCAAAACACGGAACAGTGAATCACATTTTGGTAGGCCTCCTGACAAGGCGTTAATGCAATGTTTTACTAGTTTTTTTTTTTAAATGCTTTAAACAATTTCACACAGATGAAATAACATTGAAAGAGATCAAAAGGAACAAACTATACTCTGTAAAAAGGCTAGGAGGCGGATAACCAGATGTCATTAGTAAAATAATACAAGTGGGAAAATATAAAAAGCGCAGGTGCAGCTTTACAAGGACAAGAGAAAATGCTGCAAAAACAAGTGGTATTTCGTAGAACAGAAACACAGGTTGTTCTGGGGTTGGGTTTCTCTCGGGATGTGTTTTTTTATTTCAAAAAAACATATCCCATGTGAGAGGAGGAGGAGAGAAGAGGAGGGAGGGATACTGAGACTGAGAGAACCCCATCCCGTTGTTCTGATGTTTTTGATGTACAGACCACCTGGAAAACAATCCTACACATCCGAAATTCAAAGCCTGAGTAAGTTTAAACCTAAACAAGGTTCACTCAGGAGGAATTAAGAAGGCAGTTTGGGATGATTAAAGCAGAGCAGGGCCATATCAGAAGTGGCCCTGGATGATCCAACCCTTGGCCTCGGGCTGCTACTGCTGCTGCTATCAGAAAATGAAGCAAGCGTCTTCTGCAGCACGCCGGATGGAGACGACACCATTGTTGCTATAGGGCTCTCACTGGTGCTTGTCACCACCTTGCTGGGCCTCAACATTTCCGCTAGTGGGCCCCCAGGCGTTGAACATGATGCCCAATTCGCTGGGGGATCTATTCGGCCCAAGCCTACATGAACAGCACCCATGTCTTCCCCAACACCACCTCCCACTGACAATTCAAGAGAAGAAAGTGATAACTTATTATTCGATGCAACAGAGCTCCTTTTGTTGGCATTGATTTCTGCTCTTGGTTGTACAGACCGTGGATTTTCTAGAGGAACTGCAAGAGAATTGTTGTACAAAGGGGAGCGCTTGAAGTGTTGGTCTCGTTCAGAACTGATAACATCATATGAATTTGTATACAGAGGACCTTTGGATCGAGTGATTGAAATTGAGACATCGTTGTTATAGGAACTTCCCGTGTTCAATCCAAGTTTGTTCTGTATCAGAGGATGCCATTGTGGATCCATGGGATTAGGGTCTCCTTTCAGCATCCAGCCCACGCCTCTTCATTTTGCACATTTTCATATTCACCAAATTAGAAAGGGTCAGATATATTGGAACTGAACAATATCAAACGAACTTTTGATGTGACTATCTTCAGACCCAAAAACAAGACAACTACCTCTTGCCAGAAACGTAGTTAGGGGCGAAAGAAAACTACGTCTTGCCAGAAAATAAACAACCTCACCAACCTATTTTGACCTTAAGAATGAAGAACTTCAGTTTAATGGGACACCACATCACCAAAGGATGGGTTAGAGAAAAAGAAAACGAGTTTATCAGACATTCACAGTTTTCATAAAAATACGAGGCTTCTGGTTTAAAGCCTCAGTAAATGTGGTGTCCGACCAACCCAACAGAAATCATTGATGGGAGACCCCCGGGGGAGACTGGGAGACATGTATCAAGCCAACAATAAAGACAAACATAATACTAAAGTCCAAAATTCTAGTCACCTTGGAACAGAAGCAAGGGAATCAAAATTTGCAGCTTTGACGCCGAGCTTATCAAGAGAACGGGAAGATTCGAAATATGGCTGGCAGGTACTTGTAGACGCAAGAAACGGAGATGAAGATCCATTCTTACGGACAGTGGAGTTAGCGATAGTGATGGTAGGAGTAGATAAAGAGGGATAATCTTGGCTAGTTCTGGTGATTTGCTGATTATTGTTGGTGGTGGCTTGAATTTCCACATGCTTTCTTGAACGGGGACGACCTCTGTGCATATGACGCTCACAGTACTTGTGGTTAGGGGCTACATCTCTTGAACATCTCCATTTTTTCCCATCTGTTCTTCTGCACCTCCCTGGCTCTGCATCACTACTGCTTGAAAACCTTAGATTGATACCCGTATCTGCTGCTAGCAAGAACAAGCCACAGCTATTACATTACAAATTTCAATCCACGTCATTTGCTTCAAGAGAGAGAGCAGCACATCATGAGAAAAAAAGTTCAAGAGACCTTGACAAATATGCAAAAATGACTCCTTTTTAGGAGGGGTAAGCTAAAGACATGATCTTTTGATGAGAGATAGCACAGACTAAATTTGAAAAGGCGTAAAAGCCAATGGGGAGATATGAGCCACTGGCTGTGTGTGAGTGAAGTGGAGTAAATATCCATAAGAACAGAAGAAAAAGGGAAGAGCAAAAGATGAAAGGGGAGAGAGAGAGAGAGACATACAGGGAGAGCGAGAAGCGGGCACAGGGATAAGCAGATGAGGAGGAACAGGAATAGAAGCCATCATGTACTTGTATATCATAGCTTGTCTTTCAAGCTCCTTCCGCTGTGCTTTTGTGAAAGGAAATCCCAGTGAAGCTGCCATCACCCCTCCTGCTATAAACACAACCATCACCCAGGACCAGGTATTTTCAGTGTCTTTTTTCTGTCTCTCTCTTCTGACCCTCTCTTTATTTATACTATGAAGGACGCAAAACCTAATATATAGTAGCAAGAAACTTGGAATCATAAGCTATGTAGAGCATTGACTTGAAAGGAAAAAAGCAACAAACCTGAGGATTTGTAGGTGGTTGAGGTAGAAACGTGAAAAGGCTGCAACTGCAAGGGTCTAACAAGTGCAGCACCAGAAGCAGAAGCAGCATTAACAAAATGGTTTGTATAAGCAGTTAGGGACTTACAAATTGTAGGACCATCAGCATCACCAGGAGCAGCAAAGGAGGGACCATATAGCGGAGGATCGTGATGATTATGAGGAGGGGGAACCATCATCATCATGGTCTTACTAGGGAATGCTTCAAGGTTCTGCCTCTGAACCTTCATACCCAACGCAACAACACCATTTCTGCTATTTTTTGCAGCTTCCTTGTCCCAAACGCCAAATTCATCCATATCTCATAAAAGGAAAACAAACAAAGAAATGAGGGGAATAAAACTAATGAAACCACTTTGCCTTGCGAAGGAATCTGTCGCACTCTCACACACTCACGCACAGAGACACTCAGCTCTTAGCTAGACCCAGCTTTTTAGGTAAGCAAGAGGTCCCCTGTTTTGTGACCTTTGGAATTGGATGTCTATCTAACAGTTGTTATGGGAGTATTACACCATAGGACACACAGTAACACTCTCTCTCTCTCGTAGAAGCAGTTGTTATAATGGAGAAAGGTGGGGTGAGGTTGCTGTGAGATTTATGATTGAGTAATGGGTTGCCGCCATTCTCGGCCTTTGATTTGCTTCCATACCTCCAACATTCGCACCACACACAAGCAGACAAATTAGCAAAAAGTTACCCCTCCCTCTCTCTCTCTCTCATCATCATTGTGGTATCTATCATTTTCTGCATGTAAGGCTCCAGATCCTCACTCCTCTATCTTGTTTGTATTTTTATATGGAAGATAGCAATAAAGAGAGGAGAGAGAGGGGACTTAGATTGGATTTGGCCACTCTCTCCTCTCCTTTCTCTTGCCACCGTTTTCGATGTGTAACGTTACGGTAGCTGGTAGTACGAGTACTAACACAAAAAGGGCTTTGATAACTGCCATCATTATGGGTGAATTATTTTATGCGCGTGTATAAATGTGAAAGTCATTCATTGAGTTCGTTTATGTTATTTTATTTTTTTAAGAAAGAACAGGGAATTCACCCTTGAAGAGAGAAGAGAGAAGAGAGAAGGGCAGCACTTTTTTGGCATTGATTTATTTTCATTCCTGTAAAGGATATCCTTTGCAGCTTGCAGTTACACCAAAGTGAAGTACATCATACACACTGTCTCCGTCTCTGGGAATGGCCAAAAAATATGATGCACAAAGGTAAGACTGGTGCAGCCTTTAATGCTGTTGCAACCTCCAAAAGCTGTCTCCAAACTTCTCAGGAAAGTCCAACCCTTTTTCCTCTCCAGTATCCCCCCACCTTCAAATGTTTAGTAACACGACCAAATCAAAAGTTAAAATCGGTCATTATCATTTCATTATGCGAGTAAGATAGTAAGGGCAAAATTATTTTTCTTACTGTGGGGGAGAGGAGAAACGACAAACGACAAACGCATATGGCATGAAAATGAAAAATAGAAGATCAATTGAAATGAAATTGGGTGCAGCTGAGCTAGCAGAGTGTCGTTATCATGTTCCCATATTATTGATGTACTTGTTTGCTTCGGGTTTCGTTTCCGCTTCGTAATTATTCGTCTTGACTCTCAAGACTTCATACATACACCCACTCTCTCAGTCACAAGTGAAATAAGAAGCACAAACAGACAAAACGAGCTTCCTGCATTATCTTTATTTTAAGTTTTTGGCATCAGCCTCTCTCTCTCTCTCTCTCTCTCAATATTACTATTAAGAGATTGAGTTTAAATAAGAATGAAGTATACAGCCAAGTTTCTTGATTGAGGAAGATAAGATATATATATACTGTGAAGAAAGAGAATGATATATAAGTGGTATGTAATGTGTTGGAGGATTCAAAGGAGGAGGCCTACCACCCCCAAGGAAACATATATACATGCCGTTGCCATTTCATCTGGTTGCTTTTACAAATGTTTGGTTGCTTTCCATCTGCGTTTGTGTAAAGTGTTAGTTCATGATTTAAGACAAAAGGCCCACCTTAGACCTTACCCTTCAAAGTTCAATCACCCCCAACAACAGATATGGATCCCCATTCGATCTTATCTTCTGGGACCACCCTTCCTTCCTTTTCTTATTCCTATGCAAATTCATTTAATCCTTCCCCTTTCAATCTATACACTGCTTCACATTATTCCATTTCCATTACATACTTGTTATTTTAATTTTGCCTACTTTGAATTTATTCCCCATCCATCCATCCATCCATCCATCTATATTTTTATTTTTATTATTATTATTATTATTATTTAAAAGACAACTCCCACTCCCACGCCGTGACCTATGCATGTTTGTACGTATTTTGTCCAATTGACTTGGACATTATATGTTCTCTTTCAATTTCCATCCATAAAACCAGTCGATCATTGCTGCATACACGCCTTACAAACATGTCAAACGCCTTGCAATCACCGTTTTTCTCTTTTTTAAGAAAAAATCATTTTTATTACAATACGACACGAAAAAAAGACCAAAGATATATCACAATCAGAGAAGGGTAAATTTCCAGCAATACTCAATTATCTGCTATTGCACTGATTTTATTAATCTCCTGCTACACTAACTAGCCTCGTCTCATGTAATCTTACTATAAATATGAAACTCACTCAAAAGTTAAACGTAAATAGAAAAATACTGTAATATTCTGTAACTTTTTTTTTTTGGTCACTGAATAGCATTTTTGACCTGAAAGTATATACAAAGGGCCAATTTTGTCCTGAAAGTTTGCAAAAAGGGGCAATTTTGTCCCGGAAATTTGCAAAATGGGACAATTTTACTTATACTGTTAGTTGACCAAATATATTGAGCTGGCAGTTCATATGTTATCCACTGTAATTTTGCTAATGTAAAAATTCGTATTGAAACTTTTAAATCTAACCTTTAAAAAAGAAAAATTAGATGACAGAAAGACTTCTGAGACAAATTTTCACCTTAAAAAAAATAAACTGAATGATATGTGAATTGCCAGGTGAAAATTTTTTGTTAACTAACTGTCAAAAATAGCAGATTTAAAACTTTTGGGACAAATTTTCACCTTAACAAAAATAAAATGGATGACCTGTAGATTGTGAACTCAACATATTTGGTCAATTGACAGTCAACTAACGTTAGGAATAAAATTACCCCACTTTGCAACCTTCTGAGATAAAACTGCTTCCAAAAAAACTTTCAAAAAAAAATTAACCTTCCGTACATACTTTCAGAATAAAATTGCTATTCAACCCTTATTTTAATTATATAATACAATCTTTGGCAATATATATATATATATATATATAGTACAATCATTATTGCATTAGCTAGAAAGTGTTGTGGGCTTCGAATTGGACTGCGAAGTTTTCTGGTCCATGTTTTAATTCAGCTTCACGCCCTCAAATTCCCCACCCAAAAGAATAAAGGCTACTTGGACTATGCTGGCTTAAATTCCTAATAATGAGTAGTAATATTATTCAACAACTTACGGTCACTATTCTACCATTTAGAGAAGCTAGTCATCATATTATGCTCTCGGGTGCTACCAATCATGACTCCTTTATTGTCAAGAGCGCTTATTTTCTAATTAAAAAGGTCAATTACTACCTTTATAAATCAGTCTACAAATATATTTGGAAAGGACAAGGAGTTAAAAGGATAAAAGTCTTTTTTGGTGGATGGTTGCTCATAATAGGCTTCACACAAATGAATGGAGGAGCAAGTGGACAATTGATTCTCCCTTATGTTTATATTGTCAGTCTGATATGGAAAATACTTTGCATATTTTATGTGACTGCCTCTATGCAAGGAAAATGTGGCTCCAATTAATTGAACTAAGCTATGCATCTCAATTCTTTTCAGCTGCCTTAGATGTCTAGATTATACTAAATATGAGTAGAAGTATGGGTCAGTTAATGAACATTTATTGGAGCCTTGTTTGGGGAGTAGCTGTGTGGATGTTGTGGTCTTGGAGAAATATTCACTTTTATTCCAAACTGTACCAAGCATAGGGATCATAATGGATATTGGATTGTTGGATTCAGTCAATTCCTTAGTTATTGAACAGCTTATGAAGCAGAAGAATGGGCTTTATACAATGGCATCAGGATGTCATGAACTTTGGCTTTCGAAAAGTCATTTTGGAGTCCGACTCAAAAGAAGTTGTCGCTATGATGAATAATCCGAAGATGTCTTATCATGGAAGTATAATTCTTACTCATCCTAAACATGATGAAGTATAATTGGGAGATCTATGTTGCTCATATTTTACGATAGCAGAACTGTGTAGTTGATACATTGGTTAAAGAAGGCCTTTCAAGATCTTCTTTTTTAAGTTGCTCCTCATCATGTGAAACACTTGTGCAAAAAAAATTGTCTAGGATTTGATTTCCCGTTAGGTTAATGTTATCATTTTAATTGGGTTTTAAACTCTCACTTATTCCATAAAAAAAAAAATCCCCACCCAAACGAAAAAAAAGCTTTTTAATCAAAACATCTCTTTAAGTTAAATAGCAATCCACCCCCCAAAGTTTTCGCCATGCAGCAATTTCTACCCTAACATTTTTTTTAGATGCAATTTCTATCCCAACATAATTATTTTGGTGTAATGTTCAACCTCTGTCGGTAAAATATCATACGTTAACACATCATAAGAGTCCTACACACTGATGCCAACTAGCATCTATATTACGTTTTTTACCATCTCTGTTTTCCACCTCACACATATGAATTAACCAGGGAAAAAAACTCAAAAATGAAAATACCATGAGGTCCCAAAAACCCATTCTATCTTCTCCCCCAGATCATATCCAAAGGGATGAGTTTCAACTCAAATGATTGTTTGCTCAAAATTTCGTTTAAGAAAATTAACTAAACAGGGCCACCAACAACATAGTTTTAATGCAAAAAAGATTGAATAAAAATGCGTGGAACAAAGAGATATTATTGGTGATTAGGTCTTCAGGAACAAAGAGTACAATTGCTTTCTCACCATTAATCTATGTCGGCTAGGTCACTCGAGAAGTTTTGAGAATACAAAGTATTTAGTCAACAGAAATAGGAGTATGTTCTCTCATATACATGTCACGTCCTTCTATTTCTAGGATTCAGCAAAAATCTGACCCCGCTTTCTAGGCGAGTGGTTAAGACAGTTCCTACTTTCTTGGATGAAGGCTTGATAAGCTGACTGAGTTTCCTATAGCTGTTGTGTGTGTTTGGAAACACGATTAGGAGGCTTAAATGTGTTTATGGATAGGATTACTTTCAGATTGGTATAACTGAGTGTTTGGACTGACGATGGCAAGTATCTAACTTTTAGTTGAAAAGCATCCCATCGGTGAAGCAGCTATTGGGTGCTTATAGAATCCAATGAGCTGGTGAACAGCAGATCCAACAGTAACAAAATAATAAATGCCATTTAAAAATGTGAGCTACCCACTTTTCTCTTTCTTCTCCCCCCAACTCGATAGACACACCACACGCACAATGCTAGACCATTCCATCACTTCATTTTTTTTAAATGTTTGTGAAAAATTATTTTCTATTTTTGAAAATTTTTAAATATCACATTAAATATGTAATCTATATAATATAATCCATGCCTTTTTCAAACATTTCTCATCAAAAGTAACTTTTACAAAATTTCAACCAAACACACACTACTTCTGCATAAGTAACTTATAAGTGACTTCTGCAATCTTTATTCCAAACACAAATCAAATTACTCAATCTTACTTTTACTCAATCCAACTTTTTCAAAAGTACCAAAAGCAATCGTTAATCCAAACACACCCAATAAGATAACATTCCTTTTGCTCTTTAATATTTAGAGTTTATCTTAATTTTCATATTTGTCAATATTTTACTAAATTATCCCTATTGATACTTTCAACAACAATCAAGGAGGAGAGGGAATGAAGGAATTAACAAAGATATGTAGAATGTTTTAGAAAATACATGGCATTGTTAAGTATCTTTCTTAATATTTGTTGTATCCTTCATAATTAACAATAAAAACTAACGCATTGTTCAATGTCTAGATAATGTTAATTATTGACAAGTAAGAAACCAAGAACATGAGCTATTACTCCAGGTTTAAAAAAGAAATTAGAAGACTGAAATCATGAGCTAAAATAAAAAAAACTTAGCACTTACACCAGACAAAGAAGATCCAGCCTTAAATGTGTCTTTGGAAGCCAGAGTAGCTAAGGTGGTATACCCTCCAGCAGAGCTCCCAGTAATACACAATCGTTCCCCATCAACCCTTCCACTGTCCACCTGTATAACAAACCATTGATATCAGAACTCTTCATCAAATAGAATCAAGGCAAGAGGTAATTGCACAAAGTAATTACCAAATACTTGGCACAGCTACAACAGTCATTGACGTCCACTATGCCCCACAATTTTAAAAGTCTTTCTCGGTACTCTCTCCCATAACCTGCCAAATAATGATTTTATCAGACCAAACCCAAGTTCCATGAAACATTGAACAGGTCATTTGTACTTCAAACTCAATCCGTGAAAAAGCCGAAAACAAAAGGGCTGGTAGAAAACTATCAGCATTGAAAATGGAGAGAATCCAAAAGATAATGTATTTATAAATAAAGAATATAATTTTGTACGTAATGAAGGAAACAGACCAGTACTTCCACCATAATTAACATCTGCATATGCCCAACCTCGACTGGTCAAGTATTGAACGCTCAGATCTAAAACTCCACGTGCTTCACTTGTTGGCCCTCCTAAAATATTCAATAAAACATCGTGCATATAAATATGGCTGATGTACTCTGTCAGAATGTTATAGGAACCTCTCTTGGCAGGTTCTCTAACAGTCAAAACACTGTGATGCCCTACTTCCCTTTATAATACACTTGTGAACTTCATAATACATACAATTTATGATGGTTTTACCAATAAAATCAGTGAAGATATTATATCTATTCCTAGTAATCACATTATGTGAAACTACAAATGATTTCCGATTCCTGAGAAAACATCGCAGCATGTAAATGATAAATTGGAATAATATGAAATTGAATCACTCTTGATACAGGTATAAGAGAAATACCATGGCTATTCAATAACAAGATTGGCTTCTCCCCTTGGCTGGCTTGAAAAGTAGGATTGTATGGTGGATAAAAATAAGCATAGGCAATCTGACCAGGAACTTCAGTGGGGAACTCGATTACCTCTGGCTTACTGAAGTATGAACTATACTTTAAACTGTCCGGCGAGGAGGACCAGACAATATTGAAGTCAACAACTTTTGACTTCTGATCATCCAAAGCTACCTGAAAAGCAACGAGGGTATAAGGGGCATTGAAATAACTCAGACATTGAAAAGGAGGACAAGGGGGCAGCACCTTGGCGACTGATGATGGAAAAACCGCAGACGCTCCCTCTACATATAGGAAATCTTTCGTAGAAGTCTGCATTTGCATGATTGCATGTCTCAAAGTATTATTACGTTTCCACCTTAACAATTTTAAGATGAACCAAAACGAAGGTGAAAGATAGAGAAGATTACGATGTTATCAATATCTGTGAAAGGGATATCAAGCACAGTGATTGTTGAGCTTTCCACATCATCAATAATTCCAAGATATGACCTCCCCTTTTGCCTATATAGACTCAACCAAAAACCTTAAATGGACTATAACTGTTAACGTTTGCAAACCAACTATATAAGAAAAGATGAAAAAACAATGATAAGGAAATGACAATCTAGAAATCACCTGTAAGAGCAAGCGATCAAGCTTTTCTGTTTACCACTCTGAATAAATTCATAAGAATTTATACCAAAAACCCACAATGGCCTTGTAAATTCAGCATTCAAAGAATAAAGAGGCGTGACCTTATTCTCAGACTCAATCTGTGGCCAATTAAAAAGAAAATCACGGAACAGAAAAATCAGTAAATTCATCAACCATTGCTGTGTCCAACCAAAGAATATGTTAATGCACACTAAGGGTTTCTCTCATTATATTCTTTATATTTTTTTTCCTGAAACAGTTTGTAGAAACAAGTTTTGAAAATTAAAAAACAAAGAAAATATATTTTGATAGTTATTTTAAAAAATCTGTTTTTCAAGTGATGTGCTCGTTAGTAGTAACATGACGGTGGTTGGTACATAGTGTAGTGTCATAATGAATAAGTGGCAATCTTTAAAAATTAAAAACAATTAAAAACTGTTTTTGTTTTTTAATTTTTAAAAATAGTATTGTGTCTGTGTGTTTTTTTTTAATTTTCAAAAACAATCCCGTAAAAACAACTTTCTAAATAAGATTTTTTGTTTTTAAAAACAATATCAAACACGCTCTAACTTTTGCCACAACTATCTATTCACTATAATATAAATGAAGTAGATGGTCATACTTAGAAGACTAAAGTATCAACAGAAAGGAGAGAGAAAGGGATCCGATGGAGAAGAGAGACAGAGGAAACTGGATATACTTCTGGTATTCGCAAAGCAATAGTCTGATAACAATAGAATAGTAACTCACCCATTTATGAAGATTCCAAAAGCCGTTTTCTCTATCAGT
Organism: Acacia concinna; assembly: GCA_037177275.1. Taxonomy (NCBI): domain Eukaryota; kingdom Viridiplantae; phylum Streptophyta; class Magnoliopsida; order Fabales; family Fabaceae; genus Acacia; species Acacia concinna. Next base: position 1,618,279 of record JBAGKO010000011.1, read on the forward strand.
AATGAAAAAGAGCTCCCCTGCACAATCAAAACAATAAATAATTATTTGACTTACAAATTAGAAGGCTAAGACCAAAACAAACTTTCTAGTCGGAGTCAACACAATGTTGTGAACATAGTATACATGTAAGTTCACGCCATTCATTAAGGGCAACAAACATTACTAAAAACAATGACATGCAGTTATAAACAAATACTTATTTTAATAAGGCAAGTTTGTATACCATCAGGGGACCACTTGGGTTCAGTTACAGACTCCACAAGTGAAGGATCACCACCAGCAATGCGGCTGCTCTTATGGATCTCTCTGTACAGTGAAAGTATGTTGTTGCATCATCAGTTCAATACGTGAACTAATATGGTAAACAAACTGAATTCTTCCAACTTATATATAATCTCCTGCTCACCCATTTTCAGATATATAACCAACCCAGAGTTCTGATCTATCCCATGGCATGTTAGGGTGATTCCACTGAATCCATGCTATTCGATTTGCTTTTGGATCAAGACGTGGGAAAGCATAGAAATCACTTCCGCCAACTAACACTTCTGGCTCTGAATGTCACAACAAAAACTTGATCAGATAATGAATGGAAACATCAAAAAGCAACCGGAAAATGGAATTTACTACCTTGAACGACATCATTGCTGCCGAGAGCTATTGATACGATTGTTGTGGTTGTGTTTATATTGCTCTCCCGACGATCTACCAAGAATATTAATCAGTTTATCACCAAATAAATGAGTGATTTAATATGTGTGTACGTTGTGGGAGCATTCTAAAGCAGAAGAAACGAAGGATTTTTCTTCTCATTTGAAATTCATTATGAGCGTACCTTCACGTATACAGACATAACGGTTAAAGCAAGCATCAAATACTCCATCGGCATAGCTGAATACGGGTCCCCCATAATCTGGAGTAAGAGGGATGGGAGGGACGTCTGGCAGTGAAAACGGAAATGAGTCAATGAGACTTTGACATGATTACATCAATTTCATCTTTTGTTTTCAGGAAAAAAGGCAGATAAATACCTCTAAACATTAAAAACTTTTAAAGATGACTCAAATTTAGTAAATGATAAATAAAGGATTCTAAACAAAACTCAATAGAGAATAATTAAAACTGAGCATATAATGATTAAAATAAAATGATTAAAATTTAATACAGATTGATTAAAACCCAACAGAAAATGATTAAAACTAACCAATTTTCTATCCCTTATTTGTCATTTATGAAATTTAAGCTATCTTTCAGAATTTTTAATATTTATGGAGTATTTATTTGTCTTTTTCCCTTATTTATATAAAAAAGATTTCAAGATTTTAGTTTTCATGTTAAATTATAAAATAGGTTTTAGATAGGAAGTGCTGTATAAAATTATAGGCTATCATTTCCTTCAAGATGTATTCATGTTAAATCTGAAAAATCAATCACAATTTATTATGCAACTAAAAATAAATTGAGGGAGAATGTCTAATTTTTGCAAGCTTTTTTCATTTCTTACTAACTTTTTCAAAAATTTGATATTGACATGTGAAAAAATTGTAACTGAACTCCCAACATTTGGAATCAAAAATTTGAAAAATTAATAAATACGTATAGATGTAAGAATTTCACACAAAATTTTCAGCCAAATTAATAAATACGTATATTATAGAAAAGACTTATATTCACTCCTTACAATTTTTTTTTATTACTGATTGCACAATAGTTTATAACTATTTTTTAAATTTTAACATGATATTTTTTAAAAATGAATAAAAGAAAATTGGGGAAATGTATCATTAAAAAATATTGGTGAGAATCACCTTAATCAAAATATTAGCAGTCCTGAAGTCAATATATATATATATATATATATATATATTAGCAATCCAGGCGTACAATAGAGACTTTTCTCCTATTTTTCCTACTGCTAATTATGATTATTAAGGGCTGAAGGCATTTTATTAAAGTTTTTATCTTAAATTGAAATATTGGTGTCAAATGAAGAGGGTGCAGACTGCAGACACCAAACCTATTTAAGACTTCGCAACAGCCAACCGATGAAATCTTTGTTAAAAAAATACGAAAAGAAAGAAACGAAACTAAACGAAAAGAAAAGAAAGAAGAAAATATCAGATGAGTTTGAACTTTGAAGGAGGAGGAACATGCTGCTCACCGAGAGAGTTTAGAGATTGCTGGTAAAGTCTCTGATCAGAGTAATTTGCGAAAATAACAGTATCTCCCAAAACAGTGAAGTCCCCTCCACCATACTCCTGAGCCAATGTTCTCACTTCATTGTCTTTAGGAGTGATATCGATCGGTTCATCTCCGGCTTTTTCCGCCTCTCGAACAAGGACAACCCTCCTGAAACACAATCATCCAATCCATTCATTTTGAGCAACTTTACATTGCAAAAGATCACCAACTTAGATCTGCCAGATTCACATCCACAAATGATGATCCCGAAACAGAACAACATATAACAATCTTGTACCCGGACTCAGCGGGGCGCGACTCCAGCCAAATGAGGCGGCCATGACCGTCAACGGCCATGCCCCAAAGCTTCTTGGAGGCACCGGAGACGATATCGGCGGTGAGAGGAGACTTCCATGAGCCATAGGGAGCAGTGACTGGTGCTTCTTGAGCTGCAAGTGCAGCAGCATTCCTGTTGGGTGCAGAGGTTGGTATGTCAGCCATTACCTCGCAGCTTCGTGCTCGTGCTAAGACTAAGTTACGTATGATGCAGACAAAGGCGACAAGTCTTGTTCTGAAATGATGGAATTTGTTGAGATTAAGGAAGCGTCAGTAGCCTTTTAACTTTCAAGAGAGATGATCTGTGGGGTGTTCACTGTTCAGTGTTGACCTTCACTGAGAAAATAAAAAGAAAAAAATTTAAAAACGCAGGGAGTCACACCGACTTAAGGCCCAGAAGGAAACAGGCCTTATCCTTTTTGTTTTCCTTTTCCCGTTTTTACTTCACTGCCGCTCTTGGTTTTTTTAAGAGGTATGCTACTTTTATGCCTAACAATGTGACCAACCAAAGCTTACTATTAGGGGAGATATCATTCAGTAACTTAAAACAGCAAGGTTGCCTATGTGAAAAATAGCTTTGAAAGGCATTTCTATTCTTTCCACGGTTAAAGTTATAGTATTTTTTTGAACCTCAAGGCTAATTTGGTACGAAGAATTTAGATTGCTAAGAGGAAAGATTTTTATAACTTCAATTTTAAAAAATTAAAAAAGTGAAGTTAAAAGTTTTAATTTATTTTTTCATACTTTTTTATATTGCATTTTTCCTTTATTAAAATTTTATAATACAATGTTTTCAATTTCTTTAGATTTAACTCCTAAAATTTTTATCTTCCCTCACTTCCCCTTATACCAAACAGCCCCTAAATGTTAGATTTAATTAAAGAGTTGATCTTAATTTTTTAAGTAAGACCCATTGCACATATTTATCAATTATTTTTCAAATTTAGCAAATTAATTCTCATTTGGAAATAATAAAATAAGTGAGGGAGCAAGAAAATTAATAAAAATGATCAAGGGTTTTGAAAAATATATGTATACATTAACTAACTTACAAAATTTTTTAATACACTCAAATTAGTTAATCATGTTTTACGTGAAAGAGAGAAGATTTCGCAATTGGTGGGTTGGGAGAACTTTTGTGTGTCATTGTCATGGTTAAGACTTAAGCCAAAAAAAAATAAAAAAAATCTCATTTATATTCCTTATCTCCTTTCCATGTCAGGCTCAACCAATGTTCAATATTTAGGAAACTCAATCGCCCTTTGAAACTGATCTAAAGACGTGCGTAACTCTGGCAATTTCTGGAGCCAAATTATCTTAGCTTGCTGCCGAAGCTAAGATTTTAACCAAAAAAGTAGGGAAGAAAATCCTTTTGAGAGATCAACAAGGTGGGGCTCAGCGTTTCTGCTATTGGCCATTTTCAATGGGACATGGCCACGAGCCGCTTTCCATTCACCCATGTTATACTTATTTTATATTTTATTCGGTTTTTTTTTTTATAAATATTTTTCTCTGTTTTATGCGTGATCTTTAATATAAATAATTTTTTTGTCTCAAAATTTAAAATAAAATTTTTTTTCTACCCCTATTAAATAGATGCTTCTATAATAATTATCACTCACTCACCAATAATTTTCTTTCATATAATTATTTATTACACATTCTCTCATATATATATTTTTCTTTTTGCCATGCATATATTTTTTATTCATTATATCTCCTACTTTTTTTAAATAAGGGCACATTTAGAAAAGATATGATATTTTTTACATAAGTATTATTTTTAACTAATATCAATCACTAACGCGTTTTTCACAACAAAGAAGAAAACTATTTATAAAAAGGATCAGGGAGCACCGTCCATGCATTTTTACTTTACGAAATTCTGTAGGCACCAGTTTTTATTTTATTCATGAATTCCATGAATATAAATTGATTCATTTGTTAGAGTCATGCACGTCGAAGCTTTAAAAGTATACCGTATATCATATTTATTAGGGTGAAAGTGTAAAAATGCCCATATAAATTTAACAAATATGCATCTAACACTATATATATACATATTTTTTCGGTACAAATGTACTTACCAACTTCTCTATAAAGCCCTGTTGGCGTTTTTCCCTTGTTTTGTGAATAACTCTACAGTTTCTTTTAATTCCCTTTCTGTTATCTATAATGTTTTCCTCACTTTGTTAGTATCAATGAAATGCACTTTTTCTTAAGTGAAGAGATGAGTGGGCGAGAGAGGGAACGAAGCCGTGAACGTGTACCGCCGACACCGACAACAAAGGAGAGGGATGCTATGGATCGGAGTAGGAAAAAAGTTCGTCGAGATGAGGGAAGAATGATTACTAGACGTCCATTGATTCCTCGTGTTGAAGAATGGATGAATGATGATGGGAAATCTGCTGACCTGGAGAGCCCGAGGAAGTCATATCGTGATGCCTATTCTAAGGGTACAGTAAGGGTGAATGCTGAAGAGGATGAGGAGAATGAGGCTTGGTGGTTTGGTGATGGATGGATGGATAGGGTTCATGTTACACGAGAGGACAATATACTTGATATTGTAGTTAAACTAGAGTTTAAGAAAAAGTTGGCGAAGAGGTGGGCATCTACACTTACCGTCAAGTTATTGGGTCAAATGATTAGAAAAGATATTCTGTTGAATAAATTACAGTTGTTGTGGGATCATAAAGGTGAGGTGGAGGTTACCGAGATTGGGTCTGGTTTTTCTTTGTGATTTGTATGAATATTGATGTATATGATTATGCTCTCACGGAGGGACCTTGGATGATTCAAGAACATTATCTTTCAGTTCAGCCTTGGAAACAAGACTTTGATCTGGATGAGGAAGAAGACATGAAGATTGCTGCATGGGTTCGTATTCCAAAGTTTCCTCTTGATTACTATGATAGAGGAATTCTTTATGTTGTAGGGAATCAAATTGAAAGAGTGCTGAAAGTAGATACTAATACACTAAGCCGAACAAAGGGTCATTTTGCGAGATTGTGTGTGGAACTAGATATTAGTGCTTCTCTATTGCTTGCTTTAAAGATTAATGGAAAAATGAAGAAGATAGTATATGAGGGACTACATCTTATTTGTTTTCAATGTGGAAAATATGGGCATGATGCTTATTGGTGTTCTAAGAAGTCGTTGGTAGGTTCGAAGGTGCCGTTGAGTCACGTTCATATGAATAGTAAACATGCCAAGAATTCACGTGCTCCTTCTACAATGCCTTCGATATCTCTAGAAAATAGTTTTGGGTAATGGATGGTTGCTCCAAGTCATCGGAGAAATCAGAGATTACAGATGCCATCGAGTTCTTCACTATTGCCGGAAACCAAGCATGATTCAAGGGCGATATCAGGGATGAAAAATCAGGGATCATGATTTTCAGCATTAAATGGGATTGAGGACAAAATATTTGACTTATCGAAGGAAAATAATGGTATGTTATTTCCTAATCAGCCTGTCATGAATGCAAATCATGGAGTTATGAAAGAGAATCATAGAGTTATGGAAGAGAATCATGGAGTTATGAAGGAGAACCATGGAGGCATTAAAAATGGTAGGGCACGTGAGTTATTATTAAATAAAAATGGAAAAGAGGATGTGGGTAAAGATCTTGTGGATCAGAGAAAATCAGAAGTGGGCCAATCAACTATTGTTGCTGGCCCACTGGAGGCCTATTTGAGGGTTAAACAAAAAATAATTCAGGATGGGGTGCATGTCGAAAAGTTAAGTGCTCAAAATTTTGCAGAAGATAATATGGAGCTGGTTCATGAAGATCAAGAAAATATGATGGGTATGGGTTCTAAAAATGGGCATCAAAATTTTATTTAGAATTTTAATGCTAATTGTGTTCCTATCCCACTAAATGTAAGTGATCCATTAGATCCAGGTGATGTAGAAAATAAATTTTGTTGTCATTAAAAACCTTTGGGTGCTGATTTGTTGGATAATGATGAAGTGATGTTGAGAGGGGATCTCGAAAATGGGATTCCTCATATGTAAGTTGGGCTTTTTCTCATTTATCGTGTCTTTACTTACATGGAATTCACGCGGGTCTGGTGGCTTGTATTTCTGTAGATTGCTTGTTGGTCTTTGTCACAAATATAATGTGCATATGTTAGCTATTTTTGAGCCACATAGGGGAGGAGAAAGAGCAGGATATATTAGTAAAAGGCTAGGATGGGCTAATAAGTTTATTGAGGAGTGTCATGGCTTTAGTGGTGGTATTTGGTTATTTTGGGATGCCAAAATAAATTTTACTGTTCTTTTATCATCTAATCAGATGG
>JBAGKO010000011.1:1625196-1635580 GCA_037177275.1 Acacia concinna
GAGTTTTAGTTATTCTCTTTTTAGTTTTAGTCATTTTGTTTTAGTCATTATTTACTCAGTTTTAATCATTCTCTGTTAAGTTTTTATCATTGCCCCTCATTTGTCCTTTCCTAAATTCAAGTCACTTTTTTGAGTTTCTCATGTTTGTAGGATATTTATTTGTCTTTCTCCCTATCTTTTAGTTTTTTTTCTTTTCCTTTTTTCTTTATACAATTATCATAAAAACTAATGTCATTTTTAATCATTTGATCACTAAAAAAAACCTCTCTTGATAACATTTATTCAAATACTATCATTTTATGAAAATTATTTTTTTCACACAAGACATTTTCCTCAAAAACTATTGTCTAAAAGTTAATCAAACATATTCTAATGCTATAATAGCTCAAAATATAACCACATATCAATCTGAAAATACAGCTGAACATTAAAAGAATTAGATATTAGTACCTACAAACGAAAGCAATGAAGATGTCCTGGGGGAAAATGAATTATTCCTTCCTATCTTAATTAAGACTCCAATGAATTTTTTAAAGGAATTGAGGCTATTAGTTTGACTTAATCTTCCATAATCACTCTCAATTCTAATAAGTAATAGATAAATAAGTATTTGCACAGGTGGTTTAGAAAAAATTGATTAAATATGATAGATAATATGGATGAAAATTTTATATTTAAAACCAAATCAAATTTTTAATTATATTTTAGAATTAAAACTATACTTGATACTGGTAAACTTGATTATTTAGGAAATTTGATTTATGATATAGACACTTAAAGTTTCAGGAATACCAATACAAATACCATGTAGGGAGAACAAAGAGCTTGCAAACCGAAGACATTTACCATGTTTTAATCCTTTTAAGTAGTCACAAACCAAATGGCCAGGAAAGGAACTATCAGATGCAAATGCATAGAAACAGGAAGGGATTGCAAATGAGGCCCGCATATTGATGAAAGTTTAACTATTCGAAACAGCAGGGGTGATAAATTAACCCCAAGAAAAAATTGACAAAGCAATGACAATTTAAATCATAATTGCCCAGGACACGGAAGATTGCATGCAAATTCTTCAGAAACAATCTCCCGCAAACCCCACAATCATCATCACTCCTTCCTTATATATGCAACCCCACTTTGTATATAGAAAGGATTACTTGCCAATGTTTCCTGTCAAAATAAAAATAATCAGAATTATGAATGCAATGCGATTTAAATACAGTTTAATTATGTCAGGAAAATATGTCGCAAAATCAAAGAGGCAAAAGGTGACTTGACAATTTAAGGAATATCAGGAAACTGAATTTGCAAGCACCATCTTCAAGCAAAATAAACTTACACTTCAGCATTCAAATAAGGCAACTGGCTATCTTTGAGAAGCGTGCCCAGCAACAGATCTACGAAAATAAATGACGTAAGCAAACTTACCATTTTCAAACATTTATATAATCAGTGCGTTTGCATGTCGATAAGCAGCTGAAATCGGACATTGGCAGCATTTATAACAATTGTGTTTGGTTCCATGATCTATTAACAGCACTTATGGGAAAAAAGAGACTTAACTCTATAAGCACCAATTTGGTGCTTATCTGATACAGACGTTTGATGATTGTTTTTTTTTTTGTTTTTTTTGAAATTTTATTTTTTATTTTTTCTGTTATAACTTACTCCATCCAGTTTTAATTATAAAACTCAGTTGACTTATTAAAAAAAATTATAAAAAAGCTTATTACATTACTTTAAAATATTAAAATTTATTTTCTTCTTTTAAATATTTTGTCTGACTTATGAACTATATAATATAATAAAATACAACATATAATATGATTGAGGAACTTATTTTACTTCCTTAACTTTTTTAAAAAAGTCAACTAGATCTTATAATTAGAACCGGAGGTAGTATAAATATTATAATATATTTAAATGCAATAAGACTTCCTCCAATCTTAATTATAAGGCTCAGTTGATTTTTTTTAAGAGATTAAGAAAGCAAAAAAAGTCAATTATGGAGGTAGTAATTATAAGACCTAAATAAATTATCTTCGTGATGAAATTAAAGACCGAATCATACAGTCTATGTGATCCGATTAGTAATGTAATGTTATTTCATAATAAATTTTACATTTCTTTACTTTCTAATTATATGCATCTTTAATCATTTAACCTTGTTATTAATTATATATTTTTCGTTTTTATTCTTAACTTTTGTTAAAATTAATTTTTCTTTTTTTTTCGGATAATTTTAAAATATATATAATATATTTACTAATATTTATATCCCTTTTAGTCATTTCCTACAATAAGTTACTTTTTAGAATATCAATCAAAAACATTTTATTTTTAGATAAGTCACTTATGTTATTATCAATTCAAACAAAATCACATTATACAATCTAACTTATATCTAATCCGATTTATCCGTAAGTCCAATTATAAATAAGTCACATATCCTATTGTTATTTCAAACACACCAAGACAATAAGGCACCAAAGCAAAATGACAGATATCTTCACAAATACTGTAGAAGTATTACCTGTTCTGCTGTTTCCCAGCATAGGTTGAGGTTGTCCTCCCATTTGTAGGGCCTGAATTTTGGGCACTGCTCACACTTGTTCTGTCAAGGCTTCCCCTATTGCCGGCAGTTGATAGTACAGAAGACTGGACAGGCCGATTTTCAGAGCCATCCATGTACTGAGAATCCTTAGATTTACTCAAAGCTTTTGCATTTGCAAGCCCACCAGTAATGCTGAAGCTTACACCATTCGTTTGCTGATGCTTTAGTGCTCCATCAGTCACATTAGGAGGTATTACAGCAAAATCTTTCACAGACTTGTCAGTTTTAACATTCTTGGAATCAACTATATGAACTTTCTTCAGGCGATGAGACTGAGCCATTGGTGTAACTGCCACAGTAGGCAAATGTGAAGAATAAGGAGAAGATGACAAAGATGATGCAGCTGCTGCAGCAACTTTGGCAGCAGCTGCAGTTGCCACTACCATTTTCTGTGCTCCTTCACGAAGCTGAATATAGTCACCCTCAATCACAAATAACTGGGGAGAAAAACAAAAATATCATCAGGTTATAAAGCAGTCATATAACTTAAATGCAGATGCTTATATGCATACACACTCTAACTTAACGCTCACCTCAGGATGGCTGGCCAGAAAATCATCAAGTTTTCCATACTTCTTCTTGTAATCATGCCAGTGTAGAGGTGCAAGCATCTTGCCCAATCTGTTAGGAAGCTGTGTTTCAAAGGCATTACATACCAACTATATCAGCTTCAAAATCCAAAACAGCCCAATCTGTTAGGAAGCTGTGTTTCAAAGAAGCCTAAGAATATTGTTAGGACTTACTAACCGTTGAACTAATTCGAATTTGTCCACCAGCAGGAATAGTGCGTACAATACAAGCTAATAATGTCCTTTCATCAAGAAGAGTGACCTCAGAGGTCCTTATAACTTCTGTCATATTTGCCTGTGCAGTTGGGACATATGCTTCAGGCAAGACTGAATCAGCAGAAACATTTGTTGCCCTTTCACCGTGTTTAACTAAATGGATTATGTGGGATGATGCAGTTGCAGCAGAGTTTGTTAGCTCTGCCACTAAAATTTTGTCCCCCGGTCCACAATTAGTGGAAGCCACAATATTCTGGTCCTGCACATAGAGGATGGTTGGTTTCAACATTCTAAACTGTAATAGTATACAGATTGAAGCTGAATGCACCGTTTCTTTTGTTGGTCATTTCTACCTAAGTGTTCAGGACACAATAAAAGAATATTTTAAGCACCTGATGAGTTTTAAAGCTCCCAAAAATATGATGGAAAACCATTTTAAAAGATGCATTTAGGACCTGTGTGCTTTTATTTTGCATCCATCATACAACAATGAAACCCAAATGATTCCTCAAAATTGCAAACATATGATGTCAAAATTTTACTTTCCTGTAAAAGAAGCTTCCATACAAAGTTTCTAAAAAGGACAAGAAACATCAAGCAGCCAATCAAAATAAGTAGTTAACTAATAAAGGTGTAGACCTTGATTTCTTTGTTCTGTTCAAAAGAATTCAATCTTAAGACACTATGGAAATGAGAAGAAATCTGTTGTAGGCTCTGATCAGGTTGGGAAGCCACAGGTTGATCTTTGTTAGCTGACTGAAAAACCAAAGAAAAATCAAGCTATCTCCAGCATCACACACATTAATCAAGGGCAGTAAAATATTCGGTAAGAATCATATAAGGTTTCAAAACCTGTGTCTCCCCAGTAGATGATGTAATCGTAGCTTGTGGTTCCTCTCCCTGGCAGATATGACCATCCAAATAGTTTCCAAGAACTTGATCGTTAATAGAGTTCTCATAATTATAATTTGCATCCAATCTCAAGGAATTTTGATCAGCTTAAGATGAGAAAGGATCATCCTGCATGGATACTTGTGAACCCTCTAATGCATCCTAAAGAAAAAAAGTAGTGTTCTAAAACCAAATAATGTATCGCCAATACACAGTAAATATTTAACAATGTCAATACATTTTGGTTATGCTACTGTTACATAGGCGATATTGCCTGTATTGAGTGAAAATGTCCCACTTGTGCTGCAACTGAGTGGTAGACTCCTTTTTGATGCATGACAAATGGATGCAATGCAACCACTTGACCAGGTGGGAGGTAGGAGGGCATCCCAAGAAGAGATGACCGAGCAACAGGGACACCAGGAACATGATCAGTCTAAAAATCACAAAAAAGTTTAGTTTTTCATTACATTTACATGTTCAACCAATAGTGAAAAATATGCTGCCAATTAGAAGATAACAGGCATACAACCAAGTCATCATCACAAAAATTATAAAATAAATATATATATGTGGAGTTTTTTTATCACTTAGCATCATAATATTAACTCGTTAAATTAATTTCTCCACATGCTTCTGTTCTATTGGAGATCTTGATTGCAAATACCTTATTTGAACCCAAATTTTCTACCTATAAGAGAACATTCTTCCTTATCAATGACAGACATTCGATACTGGCACCTTAATGGCACTGATAAACTGAGGCCACCAATGGTAAAAGCGACGACGCAAGCATCGACGTCACGAAAGCAAGCGCAGCTATCAGCTGCGTGACCGACGTTGAGCTCATTACAGCAACCAATGAGGTTGAGCCCCCTTTCAGCAATCAGGTGGTCGATTAGGGTGAGGTTGAAGTCAAAGAGAATGGAGAATACATCGGTAACACTAACCTGAATGAGCCGACGAGCCAAGTGGTGACCCAGAGTGGAATCGGAGGAAGTGATGCTGATCACAGAGGGAGAACCAGGCGAATGACGATAGAGAGATTCTTTCCCCATTCTTCCTCTTCAAAGCCTTCTATGTTTTCTTTGTAAAGGGTGAGGGTATTATTGGAAAATAAATTAAATTTATATATCTTAAATCATGTCATTGGCATAATTTAGGATATGTTAAATTTAGCAACCTAAATTAGAATTTATATATTTCAACCGTCTTTATATGGGATTTTCCTAAACTATTTTGTCTAATTTATACACTAATATATAATTTAATAATATACAACATATAATATGGTTAAATAAATTATTTAACTTTATTAGTCTCTTCAAAAATGTCAACTTCATTTTATATTTAGGCACATGGGAGCACATGATGATTTCAATGCTATTGAAATACATAAACTTTGCCATGAAGATGCCAATGTAACATGATACTCCTCCCATCTTCAATATAATATATATTTATTTTATTTAGTTAGATTAAAGAAGTTAGTTAAATTAGTTAATATGATATGTATTTTCTAAAATACTCTGGTCACATTCCTTAATTCCCTCTCCTCCCTATTTATGATTGATGAAGTATCAATAAGGTAAACTAGGAAATAAATTAACAAATATGAAAACTTGGTCTTATGTTTTAGACTGAAATAAAGTCATCAAATATGTCATATATTAAGAACTAAAAAGAATATAAACTATTAATAAATCCTAGAGGCATGAATCAATGAGATTAAACCAAAATATCAAATGAAGAGCACAAAGGAACTAAGCAAACATTGCTTTTTTGGCTTTTTGATTAAAATACTACAAAGAGTAACCTTTTTTTACCAAAATACTACAGGGGAAAAAATTACTAGTATACTATACTCAAAATTGTTCCTAAGGTGAATGATTTCAACAATTTGTGTAGAATTAGGAGGGGTTGGTGAAAGACTTACGTGTGCCTCTGCCAGCATGCATGCATTATTATCGAATCCAATGATTGTTTTTTGCCAGATTGATTAATATTACAATTATGATTGAATAATAATAATAGTAATAATTATAATAATAATTACATAATCATATAGATAATTATTACAAAATTAGGATAAAAAATACATAAATAAAATTAAACAACCTTATAAATAGTGACTTGCTTTACTACATCTAGTTCACGTTCGTATACATCGTGGTCGTTGTTATTGTTGAGCATCAATGTCTTTAGGTTGAAGTGTCTCATTGATTTGTGTAGTTGTTGTGTTTAAATTAAACAACGGTGATTCATTTAAACTAACGGACTGTCTAGGAGTGGCAAATGATAGATTTAATGGTCCACCATGGTCAAAAGTGGAAGAACTGTAATCAATCAAAAATAATGTATAAATTATCTAATAAAGATGTAAATGGTTGATATTGAGTTTGATTAGGTGAATTGGAAAGGGTATCTTGTTGGGTATGGGATGGTAAAGGCAGTGACACGTAATAAGGATCATTGAAGTTTGGATGGTCTTATTCATGTACATGTTCATCTGTAGCAGGTGGTTCGGTAGACAAGTAACCGCAAGGTCGCCTACTTGGTTTGTTAGGAGGAATGTGTGGCCGAGGCAACTCAATCGCTGGAGGAGCAGGTTGAGGAATAGTGCTAAATCATTGCTCTCTAAGCTCAAGTAAAATATTTCTTTGGTCTTGAGCAACTCTATCTCGATAATCAATATAGTTTGAGCACATCAAACGAATATTAATTGTTAGCCTATATAACTCCCCTGCTATGTCAGCCTGAAATAAATAATAAGATATGGGGTTATAACACATTTAATATGAAGAATTAAGCAGGTATTGATGGAAAGAAAATGAAAAAAGCAGCCGCGCAACCAATACGCTAGTAATTGGTTGAATCCATTGTCTTATATGTCGTTAGAATCATTGCATGTGCTGAGATGTTCTGTGAAGGTGATCATGTGCCATTGGAGCATTAACAAAAGAATGTGACCAACTATTCCATGCGTGAATAAATGTAGAGTATTGTGCTTGTTCTGCCCTGTGGTTGCATTGTGTGGTAATTTCCTAAATGAACATGTGGGGCAAGAATTGGTTGCTTATGACCAAACTAGTGTAGTACAGATCTGGATGATGTCATTCTATGATATTAAAGCATATTAAAGGCACAGAAGCGAACAATAGTTTGGAATCAATTGTTGTACTTCATCATATTGGTATGGCTGCCAAATGATCTCATCATCAACAATTTTATCTAGGAAACTTATATCAAAGCAAAGTGTGGGCAATTGGATGACATCTTTGTCTCACATTTTTCCATTTGTAATTAGAAAAAAGTAACATCATAATTTATATAATTGTTAACACAAGTGCCTATGAAATTATTTGTAGGTGAATTTAGTGTACCTGAATCTAAACGGAGGTGAGAGACTGTAGATGTCTAATTGTGGATCTAGATAGACAGGCCGTTGTGGTGCTATCATAGGGAAGCGATCACATGCTCACATATGTAGTAATGACAAGCATCCTCCAATCCTTTCCTCATTTAGGTCAGTGGCATTACATAGTTCCCTATACAGATGAGCTAAGACTGCCGATCCCCAACTAAAGTTTTTAACTTCCTCAAGATTGTATAGCATTGGAAGGTACATCAAGTAAACTCGATTGTCTGATCTATCTGGCATGAGGTACCCGCCTATCAATCTAAGGATATAAACATGAGTAAATTGTTGAATTTGTAAATCATCTGCATCATATGGTAGGTTATTGAAGTGCTCCTCCAACCAACTTTAAAGTTACACAAAAGAATCCAACTACATGAACACTAACAAAATGTTTTTGAGAAAAATAATAAAAACAAATATTTTAAAATCATCAAATTAACTACTTTAATCTCTCCAAAAAAATTAATTAGGTTGCATATTTAGAATTGAATGTAATAAAAAAAATACAATGACTATCTTACAATTTCTTAATAATAATTTTTAATAATAAAAAGAAATTTTCATATAAAGTTGCTTAAATATAAAAATTTTACATGAGGTTGTTAAACTTATAAAATCCCTAATTAAGCTATTGACCCAATTTAGAATTCTAAAATATAGGTAAAATGATTTTATTGCACTCTTATAATCTCCTTTATCCTCTTGAAAATATTTAATTTCTCTTTACCTCTTTTTCTTAAATAAGGGCTTGTTTATATATATATATATATATATATAAACATTTATATATAAAAATAGAATATTATTCATTTAAATCAAAAGAATTTTTCGTGTTGGGAAGAATTATAAAAAAAAAGTCACCTAAACTAAGCATGAAGTAAATATCAATTAAACTTTTTATTTAGACGAAATGACATATTACTTCTTTATAGAATAATAAACTTCAAAAGTTATTTCTATATATCATCACACAATGTTCATATTGACGAAATCAAATACTTAGAAAACAATAATAGAGTTCAAATTAAAATATTTAGATCTTATACTTCACATGTATTAATATATAACACAGTATACTTACAATTTTGGGCACCTATTTGATCTTTCAACTTGTTCAATCCTATATTAACGACCTAAAAATAAAATGAATAGTAACATTATAGTTAGTAAGAGCAACATAAATATTACAAACTATAAAATAAAAAAAAAGACAACATTACTTACAATAATTATAAATATAACCAATTTAAAATACCAAAACATGAGTAACCAAGAAGACAAATCAACTAGAGAATGAAGAAGGAAGAAATGAAGAGCAAGGAGGAGGGACGAGAGAGAGGAATGAAGCAGTGAAGATAGCAAAGAGGAGGGACGAGAGAGCGAAATGAAGTAAAGCATACATGTAGTGGAAATAGATATATATAGGGGAGTTTGAATGCAATACTATGCATTCACATGTGTGTGTTGGCAGAAGAGACAAAATGCAAATAATTGAAGGAGATGAAAATAGATAAGAGACATGCATGCAAGCGACTTCAAGCATGCACGTACGTTTTTGGGGAAGGAGGAAGCACACAAGGAAGAAGCTTCGCACTGTGGATGATGGGACAACTGCAAAAGTCGTTCACCCCGTGAATGACTTCTACAAGGTGAATGACTTCACAGTAGTTCACCATACTCCCTCTCTCCTTCTGTCGAATAAGTCATTCCTCTTGTGAACGATTTCTAAAATCGTCCACCTAAGGAATGATTTGTGTGTAGTATCTCGGTAATTACTTTTTTCTGTGTAGCATTTCAATAAAAAAAATATTATTTGCAGTATTTTAATAAAAAAGCCTTGCTTTTTCACACAAATACAGTAATACCACATGCAGGAATAATGTTCAAGCCGCTTATTGATGGGTGAAGTTTCTCTCATTCTCCTCTTTCTCATTTTCTTCTCATAATCTCATATCCACCATGAGATTAAAATAATAAATGGTTTAAATTTAGTCTTTTATAAAATTATTTCTATAAACATAAACAAGTACGTTTAAAATATTCAGATTTGATATATACATTTTATAACTGCAATCCATAAAAAATAAATAAATTTTTAATTTATATAATACTATAATAATAATTTTACAAAACATTAAATCTAAACCATTAATTTCTTAATCTAACGGTAGAGATAAAATTATGAGAAGACAATGAGAAAGAGGATAATGAGAGTATCCCCTTCCCTTGTTAATTAGTATTAGATTCATGAAGAACTGATGAGATAGATGGCAACATATTTCATGCCAACTTTAAGAAATTGAGCATAAAAACTATAAATAGGGTTATTAAATTCTGACCGGGCACTAAACTTGTTGGGTTAGTAGGTCAATGGTTAGTAGGTTATATTAGAGTCAAAGTATAGCCAATTTTTAGTCAGACCAGTCAGGAAGTGATCTTGGACGACATAAAAATGAAATAGTTGCTAATTACGATACTTAAATTCTAAATTAAAACATCCCAAATTTTAACATGGAGGCTTAAAATTTAAGAAATATTTAATTATTGATGAGACTAAAATATCAAATGGTAAAATTCAAATGTTTGAAACTTAAAAATGCTACGGTTAATAAATTCATGGAGGGGGCTTCTCTCCTTGGCGCCCAGTTTTGGGGAGCTCCAAAATATTTTTTT
>JBAGKO010000011.1:1643474-1660716 GCA_037177275.1 Acacia concinna
TCTTACTCACAAGTAACAGCATTAAAATCACCCATCACAACCCATCCATGCCCATGACTTGAACTCAACCTAGAAAGTGAGGACTAGAGATGCCTTCTGACATGGCTATTTGGTCTGCCATATACTATAGTCAAATACCACTCATTACGAGTTCCACCGTCTACTATCCCATGAATCAATTGATCGCTAGAAGCCACCACTGAGAAGTTAACATTTGAGTCCCAAAAAAGCCATATCCCTATACTAAAACCCTGAGCCTCAACCACATATTTATTTGGCCACCTAATTTTTTGAGCAAGAATATTAGCTTGATTCTCAGATTGTCTGGGTTTCAAAAGTGCAAAGATATTCACACTATGTTGTCTCAACAAATCACTTACCAACCGAAAAAATGAGGCACCACCTGCACCTCTTGTATTCCAAGACATAACTATAATTAAACTAATTAATAATAGTATAAAATATCAACTAGTACCAATCACAACATGATTAGTAGGCACTAGACCATGATCCCATAGTTGCCTCCCCATGCGTAAAACAATGTCACCCTCACTTAATGGATTACTATTCATTAAAACATTACCCCAACTCTTGTACCTAGAACGTGGAGATAGGATGCTCCTGAACTTGAAGAAGAGTTGTAAATTTTTGAACCTTCATTTGTTTCGGTACATCATCAATTTTAACTTTTCTACTATTCAGCCCAACTACATCTCTTGATTTAGGCCTCACCATTGGTTCAACACCCAAGCCAAGAAAAACCCCTTGGTTATTGAGTCTATTTTTAACTTTATTATTGTCATCCGTTGGACCTGGAGTAATTCCCTCCTTTCGGCCTAAACTTACTCCCTTCACAGACTTTGTTTTTTCCATCTTCAACCCACCTTTAATTTTCAAAATTGATTGGCTATGTTTCATTTCTTCTGTCCTCTTAAATTCTTGCATATATTTCTCACTCAAGCATTTATTATCATGATTCACCCCCTCCTAATTGATCCCACAAACTCAGCCTTGATAATCTTGCTCATCAGCAATTAAAGATGCAAATCTTGACTCTTCCACATTTATGGCTGAACGAGAATTGCGCCTATCATCATGGGCTAAATTAACGTTGCCAATCTCATGTCCCTGTTGATTTTTTTGGTGACAATTCACCATCATCCACTCACCGAATTTCGAACCACCACTTTCCTCAACCTGTTGTTTTGACGATTTTTGTATCGAACACGATGGAGTAGACGTCGAAGAGACCACTATGACTGCACACTACTCATGTTTTTTTTTCATGGAACAATGCTCAGAATCATGACCATATCTGTTGCATGTAAAACAAATTAAGTGCAAGCCTTCATTTACTATCTTCTTCTCCTTCCCTTCAATAAACAAATACAGGCAAACCGTCCCTTCATTTGACTTATAGTATTCTTATCGACTCTTAGAACTTTGCCAATTTGATTACCAACCATATGCAAAATACGATTATCATACAAATCAACTAGAAACTTTGGTATTCTTACCCAAGCTGCAATTTTTGATACTTCACCTTCATCAGGATCAAAACCAGTGTGCCATTGTTGAACGGCTAGGTAATGATCCATATAAACCCATGGCCCACCCATCAACACAGATTCATAATCCTCCTTACTGCTCAATTCCACAAAAAAAAAATCCTGATCCAATCTATATTGTTTCAACTTTACCTTTACAGCCCCTACAAGTTTTGTAACTTCCTTGCTAGAAGATCTTCACACACCATTTGCCTAAGTAACCTGACAACCAAAGCCATTGACCATTTTTTTGCCAACTTTTTTTGATAGTCTGGTGATACCCGTATATCAAGTCCCTTCATAGTCATTTCAACTTCAACTCTAGATTTCCACCCATCGCCTTTCCACCATTCCTCCTCATCATTAGACATCTCAACATCGGTAGCATCATCCACTACACAAGCATCCTTATATGATTTTCTGTGTCACCGCTTTGGTCAGATCTGGTTCATCATCATTCATCTAGTCTTCAACCCTTGGTACAAGTATTTGGTCTCCCAAACACTCCCTTCCTCCTTTTCTCACTTTTTTCCGGCTTCTTTCCATCTCATCACGCTCCTCCTCTGATGGTGCCAGAGGCACTCTCTCTCTACTCCTGTCACGTATAAGTCCACTCTGGCGTATAAAAACAGAAATAATTATTCACCTATCAAACATAAATATAAAATGAAATCACAAGGGTAAATATTCCAGTTTATAATTTAAATTTAAAGTGATATATGTAATTTGTAAGTAAATTTTTTATATTTGTAATTATTTAAACTAACATTTATAATCCATATTTCTTTAAGAAATTGAAACCTAATTATTATTAAATTGATTTTTTTAGTGCCCTTCGGCAAAAAAATATACATGTGATAATACTCGAATTTATTGTTATTATATAAAATTCATAGTGAAAGAAACAAGAGAGAGAAGGGGAGAGGAAAATCACATGAAGTTACAACTTTTGATCTCTGGAAGTCATAAAAAGATTAGTCCTAATCCTAATCTTAGTCCTAATATCTGTGTCAATGAATGTAAACAGATGATAAAGCTAACCTCGGATTGGAAAAGTCAATTATTCTCCCATTTGGGGTCATATATTAATCAAATCCAATGTGTTAACATGGAATTGAATTAATTAAATTATATACGTTAATTGCTCTTTTTGGACTAAGCCGTTAATTTAGAAACAACTTAATCATATGGTAGACAGGAGAGATTATAGTGACAACAATGATAATAAAAACTACATTAATGAAAAAGTAAATAAATACTCCCTCTGTGTTTTTAAATATAAAACCTACTTGATTTTTTTAAAAAAAAAGGTTAAGTAAGCTAAATAAAGTATTTAATCATAACATTCTTGTATATTATTAAATTATATATTAGTTTATAAATCAGATAAATTAGTTTGAAGAGAAAATGATAAAAATAAACACTTTGTTTTGCCATTACTTTTATATTGTTTGCAACACGAATTTGTCCATAAACATAATCATCATATAGTACATTCTTATTAGAATTCTTAAATATGAAAATAATCCAAACATGTTTTTATTGTTAAATAGTTGGAATTTGATTTACATTGATTCACATGGAGTCTATTGAGATTTGAAACTTTTATTAATAGAAATAAGGTATAAAGGGAAATTAAATATGAATTCATTTTTCACACAACCAACCTAGCGTTAGTATATATTGTTTTACATTTCCGACCAAAAAAATATATATTTTCACATTTAGGAAAATCTTATAACTTTATTATAACTACAATAAAATGAACTCTTCTAACCTTGTTTAATTTATACTGTCATTTTGAAAAAGTTTAACTGTATTTCAAAACAAAAACGTAAACCTCATTAGTTCTGTTTTAAAAATTTAAAAACGTCCAACTTTATTCCTATTTAAGATATAGAGACCTTTCAAGAAAATAGAGTAAGAATCTATCCAATTATAAAAGAAGAGTAAAATTGTATGTTCGTGTGAAAAATTATTAGTGTGATTTATAAGTAAGACCAAGTAAAACACACACTCTCTCTAAGTAAAATATAAATAGAACCAAAAAAAGCATTCGTGTTGCCTCACCACCAAGCACTTGATTCAATTGGTAAGAAGTTGTACTAGCTTAATAACCAAAAATTTTGAGTTCGAACTTTGGGAATGCAGTTGTGTTAAATACTTGGTGTTTGAGCTTTAATTTGTTGCCCTTGCATTGTAGTCTTGCCTAGTTCAATTAAAATTAGTCTAGACACCTAATAAATCCTCTTAGTTATAAAACAGGTGGGTCCAAGATACCGAATACTCCACAAGAAAAAAGAAAAAGAGCATTGTCGAGGGACAAAGACGGATACAAAAGATGCAAAGAACACAGATAAATATCTCCAAAAACAAATTCCAACACGCTTCACTATCTAATAGTAAGACAAACTTAGGTTTGTTGTATTTATTGAATGTGTTGTGTAAAAGAAATTCCCATATTGCTAAATCACTGATAATTTATTGTGTCGGTACATACATGCATGTCAACAAAAAAGCCTCACACACAGCTTGCTCTCAAGAGAGTTTAAGTAACCGTCACCGATAAAACATACTACTACTGGTGCATAGAGCAAGTCTCGACCACACTAAGCTTTTAAGTTTTATCACTCTTCTACTTAGTTTTTATGTTCATATTTTTGTTGTTTTATTCTCTTGCTTTTCGCGGGAAATATAATGTTCATTTAATCTTAGGGAGTTGCTTGTTTTTATCTTATGTGGCCAAAACAATATCCATTGCCTTTAAACACGACTCAAACTGACTTCATTTATTGTTTCCTCGTGTGATTCCAACGACATTGCACTAAGATTAATCATTATCATGATGGATATATATAGCCTTCAAGTTATTTCTTTGTCAACATAAAGATCAATGCACTTCATGTTCGTTGTTCTTTGCTTATATACATGTCTTAAATGCGAGTCATGTATCCATGTGTTTCATGCCTCAAATATATCATTTTGATTTTGAGTCCAAATATTTACACTTCACCAGCAAATTAAATAGGCTCTTATCCATAAATCTTTTGATTGTTTGCTAAAAATACTCGATAATTGACCTGGCCTACTTTTGCACACAAAATTTAACTCTAACAACTACTAGAAACAAGCTTAAAAATACTAAGTCTTCACCAAAATTAAACGCACTTTTTAAGTATTTAATTAAATCAATTAGCTTTTGCAAGCCGCTGTTGCCACTCACATTATTTAAATTGTTTTTTTATTTCTTAATTTTGAAGCACAATAATTTATATTCTGAGAAAAAAGAACAATACTTTATATAGTTGTCTGTATAGAATATATTTTTTTAAGACAGTGATATAATGAATTATTTATTTTCAATAAACTTATGGTTTTCATGCACAGAAAAAAGCACAATACTTTATCTGGCTTTTAACTTTTAAGGCAGTGATATATATTTTTTAAGCAATTTTTAAAAAAGAGACTCTTGTCTATATAATTTTATGTTTATTATATTAAATCACTTCAGTAGTCATAAATGATATAGTTTACTATTCGTGCAATGTATAAGACTCACAAATATAATGGTAAAAATAAATGTGTTGTTATAAAATTATTTATTTTTGATGCAGTGACCATTTTGTTGTCATCACTTTATTAAATCATGTCCGTGGCCCAAATAAAAGAATAATTTGATGAAGATACTTTGATGGTGGGTGGGTGTAAAATAATTAAAATTTCTTTATTTTTTCCCGGAAAAAAACTTGGGTGAAAGGGCAAAATTGCCTTGGAAGTATTGTCCTAGGGGCAATTTTGCCCTGAAAGTTTTATAAGGGGCAATTTTGCCCCTGCTGTTAGTTGACAGTTAATTAATCAAATATGTTGAGTTGACACTCCACAGGTCACCCACTTTATTTTTGTTAAGGTGAAAATTTGTCTTGAAAGTTTTAAATCTGTTAATTTTAGCCGTTAGTTGACCAAATATGTTAAACTGGCAGTCCACATGTCATCCAGTTTTTTTAATCTGAAAATTTGTCTTAGAAGTCTATTTGTCATCTAATTTATCTTTTTTAAAAGTTTTGGTATAAACTTTTACTTTAGCAAAAATAGAGTGGATGATCTGTAGACTGCCATCTCAACATATTTGGTTAACTAACGGTAGGGGCAAAATTGCCCCACTTTTAAAACTTTTAGGGAAAAATTGCCCCTATGGCAGTACTTCCAGAGCAATTTTTCCCTTTCACCCTAATAAATATACAAATAAGTAGTAATAGTGTATAGACACATAAATCAAAATAAATCATTCCTCAATACATAATATTTCCTAATTTTAACAATTCCAAAAATAGCGACGAAATTGAAAAAAAAGTGTCCCAAGGCAAAGAAATGTAGTGTTGTACATAGCTATGTAGTTGATATATAGTAGGAGGCTAAATGCAAGAAATTGGGAGAGAATGACTTTTTAATATTCACAATTAGCTAATGTTGATTGACTTTGAAAAACACAAACATTTTAACTTTGTCTTCTACACCAACCTCCTCTCTGTTTCTCCAGCCACGCTCCCTCCCTCCCTCTCTCTCTCTCTATATGCCTAATACTACGCCACCAAAAAACCTTTCTGCCGCTGACAATAAAACCTCCAACCCAGACTCTCACCACAAACCTCCTCATTCTGCTGCCTTGCCCCACTCTTCTATCCATTCGGTCTCTGGAGCCACCCACACAACCCCTACCCGTCGTAGCCACGCCAATTCCTACTCTGCCAGTCCCTTTAACAACCCCCTCCCGCCATCTCCAGGTGGGACTCTAGACTAGAAATTTTAATAGCAGCAATATTGAAATGACAGTAGTGAAGTTTTCAACGAGGTTCACGAGGGGATGGGGGTTATAGATGAAACATGATGGAGATAAGAGAGAAGCTAGGAGAAATTATTATTTTGCATTTTTGTTATGGTTTATAGTTAATAATGTTTTTGACCTTTTTAGTGATAATGATTTTTTACCTTTATTTCATAATATTTATATTTTTTACGTATGTTTTCTTTACTTTTCTTAAATCACTGAAAGTTCCAATTATCATACATTTTTCGTTTGAATTCCTTTTTGAAACCTGACATTCATTGTTTTCAAGGCCTAATATTATGTTTGGTATGAAAATTTCAAGGTGCATGTGATGTAGAAGTCACAATGATTGCTGCCAAAAAACAAAAAAACCACACAACTCACAAGGACCATTAAGCAAAAAGAATTGGAGGGAAATTATAGGTTGACATTAAACAATTTATAAGTACTTCTATAAATATTTTTTGTTCAAGGAACAAATCTATTCTAAAATTTTTCTATCGATTGCAATTGATATACTCTTTCAATCTTTAATATAAGAGCTAATTAAAGAATTTATCTTAATTGTTAACACAAGACCTATTTTTCATAATTGTTAATTTTTCTAGGAGAGAGATGGAGAGAATTAAAGAAAATTATTATGATTTTTTTAGAACATATGTCATATTAACTAACTTTATTAATCTAGTCAAATTAAGTAAACATACCTTATATAGAAGAAATTAGGGGAGTACTTAACTTTCAATTGGTTTAAATGTGTAATGTTCCCTTGATTAATAAACTACTTCCATATAGCCTTCATTAATGAGCTCTTTGGGGCCAAGTAAGTCTGTCCTCAAAATTTTCATGCGAGAGCACATGCAGTTCTTGCATACATTTTGGTCAAAATTTGTGTGATGATATAAAAAGATGTGTCTACACTGGTCAAAGCCTGCTTAACTTATAGTTCAAATCGTTGTGCCTTCCGAAAGAAGTAAGGTTGAGGTAGAGAAATACCGTCTTGTCAAACTAGTCAAAGGAGAAGAAACGTGCTCAAGTGTATGCAACGTAATTACCCGAATAAATGGCTACGATTCTACCTATGAAGTCAACGAAACAGCGACCTTTCTCCAACATTTTTAGCGATTGACGACCAAAAATTGAAATATTAATCCTTGCTAACAGTTGCAGCTTTAACAGAAAGCGATGAACATGCAGTTTATTTGAACGTGTTAAATTTTTATTGTTAGAGAGCCTGGCAAGACAAAAGCCTTGGTTAAAATAAATTTATTGAATGGATGTGTAGATAGATGTATGGAAGTCAAAATTATGAGAAATGAATTGGGAGGGGCAGCTGGACATGTGGGCTTGAAAATGTCATCGTTCGTTGTCATGCTCACAATCTGGTTTCTTGCATTTTCATCTTAGTTTGGTGATCTCAGAAGTAGTCTTAGACATCATCATCATCATCATACGTACACACACACATATATATATATTCGTATTGGTTTGCAGCATTTAATTAAAGGGATCGAGTTCGTCCTTGTTATGTTTCAAGTTCTCAATCACCATCAAGATTCTTTCACAAACTAAATTAAAATAGTAGCCATCGATGGATGACCCGAACTCAATTATGGAAAGCGAACAAGGGAGTTTTGTTCCTTCTCCTATGCTCACACGCCACATGTTCCGCGTCCCCAATTCTTCCCCACCTGCCTCCAATTGCTCTCAAAAGTCAATGCAACCATAGTCTTCCCAATCACACATGTTTACTTGTAAATTTATATATTAAACTTAATTACTTTGCTCATCAGCATGGATTATTAACTTGGCATAAACTAGACCAAGACTTTCACTTTCGCCATATGAACGTGGCTTCCCTAACTATTTGCTTGTGAAAAATATTAATTCTTTAATCAGCAAGGTTCGCGACACACACACACACACGCTTCTTTTACCAAATCCAAATCTTTAATCATCATTAAAGTACTCGATCGAAAATCCCTCTATAATTCAAATAAGAAAATGATAGGCAAGAGGACAGAGAAAGCGTGGGCGCATCAACAGCTGAAGATAGATCGATCGTTCATGACCATAACTTTGTACACTACTATGGTCCCCTGTGGCTTGTTAGCATATATTCTCGTTTATGCGTGTCATCTTCTGGGTGCTATGGGACGCCCACAAATCATCAACTGAATCATTAAATTAAATTCCCACTTTTATTTCTTTCTGTGGCCGAAAGAGAGCCGAGTGCCATAGGCATATATCCGATCCCCTCCCTCCCAACACGCTTCACCCTCCTGTCTGATCAACTACCTCTCAAACTTTCAATTTGCTCACGTTACAATTTACAACATGATCACTAATCAACAGAACATATATATCGATCACCCAATAAATTAAACAGTAAACGTACATATCATTTCATTAGCAGAACACCTTGTGATGATTCTCATGAATTCGTAACTCACTAATCCAAACAAGTAGCTAATCCGAAAGAAGAAAATATTATACAAGGGGCAGTCAATAAATTCTTTTCGTCATTATCATCATGAGTAGCCTAGCAGCGAACATAATTACGAGTGCCAGCTGCACAATGCAAAAACCTTTTTTTCTAGTAAAATTATACTGTGCGTGAATAGGCGACTGATGTTTCATATAGATCACAGACACAGAATCAAGTTTTAAAGCACCAGGCGTGATGGTGGAGCTGTTCCTGATTAATCATGTCCCGAACGGTGCGAAAGTCGTCGATGGGGCAGGGAATGGTGAGGAGGCCCTTCTGCTGAAACCCGTATTCCTGCTCAGCTTCCTGCAACAGGTGAATGAAGAGAGGATGATTGAAGTAGATGAGAGGAACCACAAATCTCTGTTGCTGGGTTCCTTGACCCACAAGGACGGCCAAGCATCCTTTCGGCGGGGCGTGTTTGGCGTGCTTCTTGTCGTGATGATGAGAATGGAGGAGGTGAGGCATGTGGACGTGAAAGTGAAAGTTGATTATCTTCATATCTGCACCCATAGAAGCTGGTATTAAGAGAAGAAGAGGGAAGAGAAAGGCCAGGGATCGGAGGAAAAGATGGCGAGGAGGAAGAGGGCGAGAGAAGAGTTTGTGAGAGACGTGGGTATGTTGCTCATCATATACGAACTTCAGACGATACCTTCATAACAGTACTGTGGCGGGTTTTGGAGGAGGGAGGGTGAGGTTGCCTTATTTATATAGCAATTCTAGGGTGTTCTTAATTTAATTGCCCCACCAATAATAGTGGAGCTTCCTCAGCAAGTAGTTAATAATTACGTGGAACCGGAATTTTAACATGTAAGCGTTTTTTTTTTCTGATACAGCTGTAATTTTGTTGGAAAAAAAAAAGAAAAGAAAAGATACAGCTGTAATTTTACGACACGCTTCTTCCCATTTGCAAATGCTAAAATATGCGTTGCCGACTAATCAGGGTGAGAACAGGTGAAGGTTACACGCCAGGTGTACATTTTCTCCAAGTCTTTATGATGTTTCATTCCTGATGATTTTCATATATATAGTCTACCAAACGCTGTTTTTTATTTTTTTTGGGAGTTGGGAAAGGGATTACAAAGAGGAGAGTTACCCTGAAAAATAGGCCGAATCTAGCCCAAACGCGACGGAAGGCATTTGCCCGGTCATCATCCTTCAGGAAAGTTTTTTTTTTTAAAAAAAAAATAAACATCATAAAAAGTTCCCAACATGTATGAGGAAGTATTACACGGCCCCTAAAGTTTACTGCTTTTTTAATGGGGTCAATTCAACTCACCTATTAATGAATAGTTTTCATGGGAGAGAATGTGAATAGCGTGAGAAAGACGATTTATTTTATTTTATTTGTATTGACTTAATTTGAATAGGTTCAAAGGGAGAGAGTGTGAAGAACGCGGGGGATCTATTTATTTTAGGAAGAAAGCTGAAACGAAACTAATGGGGCCCGTTTTCAATCCAGCGGCGTAACTGCAGGCTGCAGCCACGTTTTGTTGAATAATTGTCGTCAAATGATATCTGATTTTCGGACTTCATCACAAGTCACAAATCGGGTCATATACCCGATTCAGATATACAAATGGGAATTTTTTGTTATGGGCCCGTAGGTCGCTTATTAATTACTACTATTTATATGACTCATAAGCTTACACATATACCTTGCGGCAAGGGAAATTTGGGAACTGGAAGGAATTATTTAAGCTCCAGCCTTGAGCTGTCATATTATTTACACAGAGAGTTACATGAAATGAGATGAGGGAGCATTATTTCCCGACGCCGAGCAAACGTGAAGTTGTGGGGCTTAGGCTTGAAGTTGAAGGTGAAGGTGAAGGTAGGGATATATACTAAGAGATTGGGGATGGGGACAACTAAATGGAGTTAAGGCCGGGGCGTGACGTACGATTTTACAGACTAGAGAGTATGCCAGCTCATACTCGCAGTTGCACAGATGATGGGCCAAAGAGCAATGAGGCATCTGATTCAAAGGTTTGTGGTGAGCAGCTCATCGTATGTGCTTTTGAACCAAAGCACATTCTGATCATTGCTTTTTCCACCTATGAACATTATATTGTATTTTGTATTTATTTATTTTTGTTTAAAGAATACAATTTTTACTTTGCGAAAATTCCAATAATATACCTTCTGAAATCGTAAAATCAAAAAAAGTCTGTTAACATTTTAAAAAAATATTAAGGTACCATTAATTAAATTGAGTTTTTTAAATTGGCTGATGTGAACAGTAGTAAGATTTCGTAAGACTCGTAATGAGGTTCGCAAGTTTTTGCTGATCACTGTCTCTCTCCCCCAATCTGTCAGTACTGTTCATCTGACACTGATACTGATACTGACATTGACATTGACTGACGCATAGTGACAAAGGAGAGAGGGATATCTAACATTACTGTGAATAGTAGTGAGATTTGTAAGACTCGTAATGGGATTCGCAAGTCTGTATTGATCACTGTTCACATCAGCCAATTTGAAAAATCTAATTTGTCCCATGATAACTTGGTATTTTTTTAAAATGTTAACAGACTTTTTTGAGTTTTATAATTTCAAAAGGTATTTAATTGAAATTTTTCCTTTTACTTTTAGGTAGTGTTTGTTTTACAACAAAATTTAAGTTATAAAAGCTTTTTCCACAAACTGAGATAAAACTCCTCTTACATACTTACCTCATAAATTATAAAAATTATTATAAAAATTAATCCAAACAGACACTTAACATTAAAACTCAGAAGCAAACATTTCATATTTATTTTTAGGAGTGGGAGCATTAGTCCGATGGTAGGTTTGGCACGATATTGGGTTATGTGACCTTTCATAGCAAGGCCATTGCGTCCCAACGTGACCTAAAAAATATGGGCTTTTTTGTTTTATGGATTGGATGAGCACTAAGAAAATTAATTTATTTTTGTTAAGTGAGTTGTTAAAAATGATTTTAAAAAATTGATTTATCAAAAGTTACTTATATTTTAATTGAAGATAAAAAAAACTAATTTATTTAAGATAAGAGAAATAACTTTTTTTCATAAGTCACTCCTCCCAATTTATTTTTTTCAGTCACTTATAATAATAAATTACTATAAGTGTTTCTCAAACACCCACTTTGACACGTTAGCTTTTTTCCAAAAGCTGCCGCTGCTTTAAGCTCCCAAACGGACCCTTACTTTTTTTGAACATATTTTCAGCGCGTTTGAGCCGAGCACGTGAGAGTTTACTTCGGTGAAAAAATGCTTTAAAAAAATATTTATTTGTTCTTTCTTTCCAAATAAGGACTTATTGTCATCCATGGTGATTATTTGGCAAATTTACTTTTATTTTTATACACATGTGCCTGCGTGCGTGGGAGGTAGTGTAAATAGGAGTTGAAGCGAATCCATTTTAATAAGAGTAGAAGTGATATAAAGGGAAATATTTATATCAAATTTTTTAATTACATGTGATAATATATGTTAATTTTAAATTATTATCTATTAATTATAAAAATCAAATATAGTAAATATAACATATACTTGTGTGTGATGTGTGATGGGAGAAGTTAATATAATAGAGTTTGGTAAAGAATTTGATGTAAGACGGCCCGATAATGTTTGTGAGGCATTAAAGTGGTGGTCAGCCTGGATAGAAAAAATGGGGTAGAAAGTAGAAAGACATGAAATAGTATCATATCAAATTAACCATTATCTACCTTTAACAAAAGCAAACACTCTGATTCCTTCGTCTAAAAACTGACCCCTCCAAGTCAAAACTAAAGACCTCCTCCTGTTGAAATGAAATTACCACCCTACCCTCCCCCGAACCCCGACTTCATGCTTTTCTCCGCCACCTCCCTACACAGAAGTCCTTCCCGCCTCCGCCCACGACCTCCCTGAATGGCCGCCATCATGAAAAATGGGCCGACATTTCCCTCCGGCATCCAATGCTTCGGCAATTGGCTTGATCACCAAAATTCCCTCCCCCGCCGTCGCAGAGCAAAGCGCGCACAGGAACACCACCAGCGTCGCCGCCGAGTACAAATCCTCGTCGGCGTTCAGCAGCGCCATCAGGCCGAGAAACACGATCTGCAGCGTCAGCGACCCCAGGATGGCGACTGCCAGCCCGTAAATCCGAATCCTCAGGCCCTTGTTGATCACCAGAGACAGAACCTTGCAGGTGGAGCACAAGAACCAGAACCCGTACGAAACTCCAAAAGCCGCAAACACGATGCTGTTCAACAGGGGATAAGCACAGACCACCGTTTGGGTGCCGGAATCGTCGATAGTCCGGACGACGGAAGTCTGATGGAAAGAGAGGGGCAAACGGAGCTCGTAGGGTTGAAGAAGGATGGGGAGGAGGTGAAGTAATGCGAGGGGAATGGAGATGAGGAGGACAAATGATATGGCCCAGGCGTCCTTAGGGGGGTTATTGCGGATGGAGGCGTTGAGGAGAGAGAGGAGGGTGACGAGGAAGGCGGGCTGGAAGAAGCCGAGGGAGAAGACGACGTGTAGGCGGCAGAGGGTGGCCTGGTGGGCGGAGGCGAGAGGGGAGAAGAAGAGGTGGTGGCGGGGGAGGAGCTGGGAGATGGACCAGAGGAGGATGAAGAAGACGAGGAGGAAACGGACGGTCCAGAGGGAGTTGAAGTGGTGGAGTTGGCGGAGGGACTTGGACTTGAGATGGAGGTGGAAGATGAAGGAGAGGGAGAGGAGGGAGAGGAGGAGGAGGGCGGAGAGGGAGGCGAGGACGGAGAGGTCGAGGAGTGGTAAGAGCATGGAGAAGAAGGAGAGGAGGGAGAGAGAGCACCAAATGTGGGAGGTGCCTCTCTGTTGTAATCGCAACGATCCTTCATTCTCGCCCTCCACTCCTCCTCCTCCTTCCTTATTAGTAATGACAGTGATGACGATGATATGCCATATATTGGATTATATAAAATTATGAGTTATTATTAATTAGCACCCTGCTTCTTCAATATAATATTAGCCTTTTTTATTCCTTGTACGTACTTGTATATAATTTTATTCGCTGCTTGATCAAAGGTCGAGAGCCTGCCTTCCTTACCTGTCACTTGTCACACACCCACACCATCGTTCACAGCAGCGGCCGGCAAATTACAACGCATCATATCATATCGTTCATGTCAATTTCCCATTGTAATTGTATTCATTACTCATCGCTCATTACCAACTTCTATATATATATATATATATATATATATGTATATTCCTTTTTCGGCTTAATTTTTATTTAAAACTTACTGCCACGTGCAATTACTTTTACGTCCTTATTTGCATGCATGGTTCACTTTTAAATTTAATCATCATCAATCAAATTATCCTCTCTTCACATATTATTTCTCATTCAATAGAACTCATCGTTTTATATTAATTTCTATATACATACACACATACGTAAATGCAATACATTCATCCTGCGTTTTTTCATTTATATGTGAAGGCTTGATTATCAAGTTTAAATTAATTATATTTATACGCGATATCGATCGATCACTTGCATTCTTCCGTGTGTATGTGTGTAGTTTGGTTTCTCCGGGAAAGTATATACATGCATGTGCCTTATATATATATGTTTATTTTTGGAAGGTATACACTCATTTAGAAGGCTTGCAAGCATGCATGGGCGCGCAGTTATATTAAGTTTTGGATATGAAACTCTACTGAGTACATAATACATATGGTTCGCCATACTTGATATAGTGTACGTGTGTGCATGCCGGCAAAAAATTATTTGAATTAAGTCTTCACACGCAAAAACCTATTGGACGAGTGTTACAGCGTTGGATGTCTGGTTTCGCCTTTGGCCTGCTGGTGGTAACTGTCTGACTAAATCAGCTTGTTATTATGGGATCAACATTTGGATGATAGAAACGTACGCGTGGGGTTTGCATTCATAGAGAAATTATTAGCAGTAAAACTTGCGTATTAATCGATCACTCTCTCCAAATCCAGCTCTGCTAAGATATGTCATATACGAAACTCAATTTAGATTATTAATGAAACCTACGTTATATTTCGGCAATCATATATAATTGTCATCACATATAATGAAAACCTACATTTGCGGTGATCACACTCCCGAGCCTCATCATACTTCACACTCTCTTTCACTACCCCTCTGGCCCTCTCCACAAGCAATTTCTTTGTTCATTTATTTTTTATATGTAAAACAGTTCATTGTGACATTAAACTTGATTGTATATCTTTCAAATTTAATTACGTATCATAAAAAGTTTGAGAATATTTAAGAACTAAGGAGAGATAAAATTCGTGAATCATCGAAATTGATGATTATAAGGCATCTTAATTTGGTGGTTTCCTTTTGTCTGCCTGTAGCCGCACACCTGCAACCCACTAGCGCCGGATATAGTAGTACTAATAATAAACTAAAAAGTTCTAATTCCAGTAGTATAGAAATTCTGCACTGTGTGATTCAATATGTATACATATATATATATATATATATATGTACAAAGGAGGATTTGGTACTATGAAATCGGGAAATTTCAATTCAATCCGTCGATAAGAATCTAAAATTTTTGAATCTTGAGATTTTGTGAAATTACGTAAATGCCCTAGATTTTCACAACAATATAGGCATTTAGGTAATATGTATTCAAGCTCTGAGTTGTTGTAAATTGAGATACTCTTGTTATAAAAATATAGGTGCATTTACTTAATTTATGTAAATACCCCTGATTTTTCATAATAAGAATATCTCAATTCACAACAATAAAGGCATTTAGTTAATATGTAATCAAGATTTGAGTTGTTGTAAATTAAAATACTCCTGTTATGAATTGGGATATTGTTGTTGTGAAAATTCAGTGGCATTTACGTAGATAAGTAAAGTTAAAATTTCCCGATTTCATAGTATTAAATCGTCCATTATATTCTTCTTTTAGGATTTCCCCTATATATAATGGTGGTCCAATATGTTAAAGAAGTAAAAGAACTTATATATACTCACCTTTAGCCTATATATTCCCGACTCTCTCACGTGCTGACATATACACGTATGTAAATAAATGCACTTGTTCTGAGATGTATGTGTCGATAGTTAGATGAGAAGGAAGAATGGCATTTATATATCATAAGGAACGGATGATCAAACGTACGGAAAAAACAAAGGTAGGATGAAAGATTAGAGAGAGAGAGAGAGTTGGGATTTGATTATGAGAGAATGAGAAATCAAAGGAAGAGCTATATAGAAGGCTACTTCAGGCGTTGGGTGGGTGTGTGTACATGATCCTTGGCGCTCTTTAATTATGAACGATGAATATATAGCACTCAAATTAAAAGGCAGATAGATGATGCATATATATATATATATACATAGATGGAATAAAAAGACATGTGCTTACAATAAAGAGAAACAAGATTGCAATAAAGGTGGAATCTCGTTGTACAGATCTTATTTTGTCAGCCTCCGTCCAATTAATGCCTCAGTGACGATCGACCCATACCATTCTCCATCCTTCCATGCCTTCCCCTCCAAAGGCTCGTTTCGAGAAAATTATTGATAAACACTTATATTTACATTTATATTTTTGGTAAAGCTGAGACAGGCGCTGGGAAGAGACTGATAAAGCATACGGGTATATATATATTGTGGGAGATTCCGGATGATACCTGGCCTTCTTGTTGGCAGTCGGCAAGCGCACAGGATCGAGAGGCAGTGCGAGAAGTGCCTGTGCTTTTTATTACATGTAGCTAGCTAGGTTTCAGCACTCAGAAAAGGTCGTTTGTTTTTGTGAAAACCCTAATTGTAAAAAAGCAAACAGATCCTAGCCAGCTTAATTAAGAATCAAATATTACGGAGAAGAAAGCGTCAAGATCATGATGAGAAATAGGGCATAAATAGACTGAATAGCCCTAAAAGAATCAATGATTAATTAGCAGCTAGCAGCGATAAATTGAGAGTGTAAAGTAGGAGAAACGAAAAGCTAATGATGGCAGTCGTGGAATACACACAGTACAGCAGAAAAATTCATCATCGCGCTGATCTAAAGTCGGACGAAAGCTAAGGGATCGTATTAAGTAGCTGAAACTGACCTGGGCATACGATGATGAAGTGAGAGTGTGGAAGCAGTGATTGAGGGGAATGAAGCCTGGTCCGAGGAGACAGATCAGATGGAGAGAGATCTGCTTGGACCAGACAACGTTCCCCTCAAAACTTGAAAGCTTCCCTGTGGAGAATGGAGACGTCCGTGAAAAGAGGATGTGATGAATAATAATGATGAACATAATCATTTGGTTTTAACAGAAAGTGAGAGACGACCCCATGGCGATTTCTGGAAACCAACCAGCTAATAGGGAGTTGGGGTGGGTGAGTCTTAAAGGCTAAAGCTGCCTCTTAAGTCTTGACGACCACCACCACCCCACAAGG
>JBAGKO010000011.1:1660726-1671904 GCA_037177275.1 Acacia concinna
ACCCCCCCCCCCCCCCCCCCCCAATTATGACACTTCAATATGGAGAGAGAGAGAGAGAGAGCGTGTGTGAGGAAATTAATGTGGTCAGCCTCTACCGTTAGATCTTGGATAGTGATGAGTTATTGTGATCCATTGCTACGTGTCTTTCAATGTGCTCGGGGTTAATTAATGTCTGTGGAGAATCCGGATGAGCAATGTTTCTAAGAACCGTTGCTGCCTTGCTGGTCAGAAAAAAAAAAAAAAGAAATCTATCCACTGTGGGTTTAACCGATGAAAGGGTTGGTCACATTCATAAATAGAGTAATATTTTATTCTTGAAAAGATTATTTAGTTGTGGTTTCAGTCGCGGCACTTAGGAAGACATCATAACTCAGGGTGTCTAAATTAACGCTTGAGGATAATTGACGGCTCGCCTTGCCCGACATAGTATCACTTAGGAAGAATAGAGATTTCGTCTTATCCTTAGATCATAGTTGAGCCTAACCTCCTTTAAAAAATTTTATTATCAAAAAAAGAAAAAGAAAAGATAGAACCATACCCTAATGATCTACTCCTGTCATTATATTTACAAGGATTTTTAAACCTAGGGGAAGATTAAATTTTATTGTTATCCCTATTTTAAAATTTAATAACGATTAAATTTTTTGTGTTGAAATAACTTTTCAACCTTCCTCTACTACCTAGTATATATGAGAAGTTTCAAACAAATAACAATCTATAGAATAATACTCCATCCGGTCCTCTTTATAAACAACTTTTCTTTTATTGCACACATCGAGTTGGTGGTTATGATTATCCAAATATAATAAAAGTATAAAAAATGTCACGTTTCTTCCAGATAAACCCATGTTTATGAGATGAGCATAGGAGAGAAAATGGGTAAAAATATGAGAGAGAATGAGTATTGAAATAAAATTATTGGTGATTGGGGGTGGTTATTATAACAATATGATTAAATGAAACAAGCATAGGAGAGATGATAAGTAAAAAATATAAGAGAAAATAGTAATAAATGATTAAACAAAATAGAATGAGTGGTAACGGGGGTGGTTAATATAACATTATGTATTAATAGGGCCATAAAGGGAAAAAATAGTGTAAATTTTGAGACATAAGAAAAAAGTTGTTTATATTAAGAATTATCTGAAAAAAAGAAGAAGATAAAATTGATAAAATTATGCATTTACATAATAAAACAGGAGTATTCATGTGTTAAACTATTTTTTTTAGCTAAATACATGTATCTTCTTATTAAAAATAACCATATTTAAGACGTTATCGAGTATTAAATATAACACCTCTGTCTCAATAGAGATTTAAACCAAGTGTTCTTGGAGTGAACCTCATATGTGGGTTTAACCTTGATGTGCATACAAAAGAATAATTAAGCCCATGAAGAGGATCTTAGGCCCAAGGGGTAGCTGACACATGGTACCGTGGGAGCCCATAAATAAGGCTATTCATGTTTCATATAATTCTAATCTAAACACATTGGTACAGTGAAGGGGGAGCTAATAATTGACATGATAGAAAGAAAGAGAGGGAAGAAAGAAAGTTGGGGAGAACAATGATGAGAGAATAAAAGTGAGGAAACACGCAATGATGAATGATTGGGAAGAAGAATCAAAGTGAGGTCATCTTGTTGGCACGACTCTCAGCCTCAGGCCCCCAACTTCATAACTTGGCTTCCCTTCCAATTAGTGTCGTGGCTTGTGGGACTCACCTTCCCTCTCCCTATATTCAAATAGGCCTCCACCCTCCCTCCTTACCCTCTTCCATAAAATCACTTAACCTGTGTTTGGTATAAAGGAATTGGAAGGTAGAGGAGGGGAAAGAAAATTATTTCGAGTTGGATTTAAAAAACTGTAAAAGTGGGGTTAAAATATTCTAATTAATTGTTCCTACTCTTTTATTTTATATTTTCTCCTCATTAAAATTTTATAACCTTACTTTTTCAATTTTTATTAATCTAACTCTAGAAAATTGTACTTCCAATTCCCTCTCTTTCAAATCCTTCGGACCAAACATTTTTTTAGTGCAGATTTGGATTGGCCGCACAAGCTTTTTTTCTAACAAAATTTACTGTATACAAAATAAGTAGTTGAGATTAATATTTTTATCTATATTTACATAAACGTGCTTTTTAAAAACTAGCTCAAACAGACACTTAAACCATTGCCAAAAAAAAACAGACACTTAAATCTATCATCCCTTTTCATTCCTCTCACCTCTCAGCCACACAATTCCTCCAAAACGTGCAATGCAATTTTGCAGTTTAGCTTTTAATTTTCACTTGTGTTATAATGTGTTTTTTTTTATAGCACTCGCCATCTTAATAAATATGGGATGCAATATTGTTCTTGAAATACTCCCTACGTTCCTATTTATAAAATATTTTGAAGAATTCTAAAAAAACTTAAGAAAGATAATTATATTACTTTAAGACATTAAAGTTTGTCGTTTTTCTTCAAATTATGTTGTTTGATTTATGAATTACTATATAATGTAATAAAACATAATATATGATATTATTAAGTAATATAATTAATTTTCTTAGAATTATTTAAAAGGGTCACAATATTTTCTTAGTAACAACCAACTCCTCAAATTTAAAATACTCGGTGTTACTTATTTTGAGGTCCGCACTAAAATTTACTTTTGCATGCGAGTGTTGTTGAAAAAAGTGCTACAACTTAGCCTTGTTTTTTGTTTTTTCTTTGTGGCATAACTATATACTGCCTCGTTCACACACTGAAGGAATGGAATTGGCGATGAATGAAAAGTGAAAAGAGACGAGAGCCTTTATTTCATGGAGAGGCTTTTTTAATCAATAAAGAGAGGAGCCCCAGTTTGGTAGACGTGAACACCAATT
The DNA here is from genome assembly GCA_037177275.1 of Acacia concinna. NCBI lineage: Eukaryota > Viridiplantae > Streptophyta > Magnoliopsida > Fabales > Fabaceae > Acacia > Acacia concinna. The sequence goes on from JBAGKO010000011.1 coordinate 1,663,599, forward strand.
GCCCTATATGCTCGCGAACACCCTCCTCCCTAACCCACCACCTCTTGCATTAGGCAATAGCCATCCTTGGACTTTTGTTCATCACCTTCCACCTCTTAAATGGACATTGCCGCTCTTCCGTCCTGCAAAATAAAACGAGTGAGTCGTTTTTAGAAGAAAACTTATTGTCTACAACAAGTCACTTTGAGAGTAATATCACTCTTCGTCAATTTTGTCCCCATGATCAATGTTTAAATACAACTTATCGTAGTATTTGCCTCTCCCATCTAAAACTTCATTTAAAATGGGTAAACTTGTAAATTGCTTTTAATTTGAAACAGATTTAATGAGTTAATTACTCGTGATTCCAATTAATTAGTTAAAGTGAACGAGAGGGAAAATGAGGAATGCTTTTAGAGAGGCTTCCTTTGGCGTGCAAATTTTGGCCTCCCACCTTTAGTCCCTTCCGTTCCTTCCTCCCCACATTTGCTCATTCTTGTTATCTAATTCTTAATCCTCCCTGCAATATAATAGAGCTTGACATAAAGCTAACCACTCGACACGCTAAAAAGCCTAACCTGATCACCATCTCTTCCCATATCCTTGGCCCTCTCCTACAAAACAAAACTTGCAATTCATTGCCTTTGTCCTTACCCACCTTATCATCATGTGAAACCTCGCTTTCTGTCATTTAACCCCACACTGTTTTGTCCCTATCCGGCGACTTCAATTGACCCCTCTTTACCTTGTGTCTCATGGAAGCTCTCCTCTTCATTATATTATTATATCATTCCTCTCATCTTATCCCTTTATCCACCCCCACCCCCACCAACCCATCAAAGTTTCCTACAGTAACTCTACACCTTAATTTCTGCTGCATCCTCTTCTTGCTGGCACCACTCTCATGGCTTCATTCTTACCTAATAAAGTTGCCCTTGAAATGAAATCACTGTAGTTTTCAACCGTGTGACCACATCCCTTCAATAATTGCGTTCAAGTTCCTCATTTGTCTACATAGTCAAAATGAGTCTGAAGTCAGGACACTCGTATGTATGAACTTGCTTTCCATATTTATGATTGCCGCCTTCACTTTAATACTAGGCCCTGAATGATACGTTTGACTATATTCCGAAAACCACTAGCGATCCACACTTGAGAAACCACCAACCTATGAACTTGACAAAGCATGAGAACTTCTCGTTAGCAGATTCGAATGGAAAAAGAGAAGAAAGATATAACCTTCGCATAAACATTGGTTTCTTCCATGTCAACAACAAAGCTTTAATTCCATTAGTGTGCGGATCGGCTACCATATTAAAAATTGTAAAAAAAAATATTGTCAAATTCAGCTTAGAACTTTCAATCCGGCAACGTGATGCTTATACCAGTCAGTCAGTTTTTGGCGGTTAGTTAGCAAGTAATGATCTGAATAGCTATAATGATGGATCCTTTCAATTTTCCTCCCCCACAACTCCCCCCCAATACATCTATAGCTTACGAGACAATAATATGAAGCGTCAAGCAACTTATGATGAATGTGTAGAAGTTGAGAACTAGGGAATGTTAAACGAACAACGTTAAAATATCAGAACGATAAACCCCCGGAAAGATTAGTGATGATGTCAATTTCTTCTTCTCTAGAAGGTGCAGATATTTTCCATTTATCTTTTTCTAAAATAAAGAAACATACACGTGTGCTTCTTTGGGGGTGATGAATGGGCAGTTCCTTGTTCCAATAAAAGAGTACTGGCCCTATAGGAAATATACAAGAAGAAAAGCAGAGATAATTGTTTCCACAGCACACAAGAAAGATGGCACCACAAGCTTCCTAATTTCATTGGTTAATATGACCCTTTAATTACAAGTTCCTGCGGCTCAATAGAAATCGCCAACTATATATTCTGCAGACTAAGCTCTTCACTAGACTTTTCAATCTTTAATCAAATTCCTACTTCATCCGCAGAATTTCGTCGTCTTCCCTTCTCACCTATCACTGGTTTACTAATGACGACGGGTGGTGAGTATATTCAAGCATCAAAGGAACATAATAATATTGGGAGCTTCCCCGGCTCAAAGCCACCTGAGAATCCGAAAAGGAAGAACAACATTGAAAACAAGAGGAGGTTTAGTGATGAGCAAATTCGATCACTGGAATGCATATTTGAATCAGAGTCAAAGCTTGAGCCAAGAAAGAAGATGCAACTAGCAAGAGATCTTGGGTTGCAGCCTCGCCAGGTAGCCATATGGTTCCAAAACAGAAGAGCCAGATGGAAATCGAAACATATTGAGCAAGAGTACAGGAAACTCAGAGATGAGTATGACAATTTAGCATCTCTGTTTGAGTCCATAAAGAAAGAGAAGGAATCGTTACAAGCTGAGGTAATTCATATGTGTTTTAGTTTGAGTACTTGTACAATTTCCAACGTTATATATATTTATGTGAGGTATTTATGTTTAAACTTTGAACAACAGGTACAAAAGCTAAGGGATCTAGCGGAGACGTGCGATGATGGCAGTAAAAGGGAAAACAGGGTTGGGATGGAAAATAGCACAGAGGATGGTGCTTCAGGCAGCGGACAAAACAACTGTAGCGCTGAAGCAAAGCCAAATTTCTCAAATGAAGGTTCAGAGATTGCCAAGAATAACGATATGAGAGAATTGGGATCAATTGAAAAATGGTATGCTGTTGATCCAAGCAGTCTCTTGGATCAGTCTTGTAGCAGTTCACAGTGGTTAGATTTCTGGAATTGAAGAAATGAACCGTACTCCCCAAAAACCTTGTGTATGTTATCTTGAAGAAGGATCAAGCCATTGGTTTGGTCTTCTGTAGCCACAATTTGAAAGCATTCTGGCCCAAAAACAACATCGAAACTTACATTGAACTAGCCGGGATGATCAAAGATGAAGTTTTGTAGACCTTAAGATGATAGAGATAGGATACATATTTGTGATAGTCTCATTTAGCTGTTGATATATTTGGAAGAATAAAGTATGTAGAATGTCATCTCTGTTCATGCTTGCATTCCTTTTAAACATCTGTGCCATCCAAATACGTCTTCTTTTTCCTGCTCTGTTCTGGTTTATCATCACTTGAACTAATAAAGTGATTGCGTGTGATCTTTAGGACAAAGCTAACATACATAACGTATGGAACGAGTTATGGGTGACGTATTAGAGCAGAGAACTTGTTAATTTCTTAGTTCCATCGACTGGCTCATTTCCTTTCCATCCTAAATGTTTGAGGCAAAATACATGTGAAAAATTGAAGTAAATGCAGACGGATTGTCATACTTTGATCAACTATTTAATTACCATCAGGCAGACTACAAGAGTAACAAGACAATTATTAAATAAATCATTAAGTGCAACCGAACTTCTAATTTCAGCTTTCCAAGCATAAAGTATCCTCCGCCCGTGTTCAAGTTCATCTGAATAACTTTGTTAACCAAATATCCAAAACGAAAAACACATTGATATAAGGATTTTTAGAGTAATCAAGCTGTGATCGGGGTATAGTGAATATAATCTTATGACTTCGAATTAGAGTAATAAGCCATGACGTTAGTCTGGAAGAAGATAGGAGAGTCGAGAAACTGCAAAGTGGCCGGTAAGGAAAGCTGAAGTAAGTAAAAACAAATCCGTGATCTTACTGTAGGCTGCCCTTGTCAGTAGCTTTATAAATATTATGTACTCGGACCCCATCAGCCAAGTGACAGTTTGGCCGAGTGGTCTAAGGCGCCAGATTTAGGCTCTGGTCCGAAAGGGCGTGGGTTCAAATCCCACAGCTGTCAATTATTTTTAGAATTTACTATTTAGGCTTGAATTGGGCTGTGTACTTTATGTTTATGCCAATAGACTTTAGAATAGGTTAACAGGGGTATTGGGCAGTCAATCAATTCCTTTTACCCAGCGTACCGAGTTATTTTAACTTTTATTATTTACAACTGGGGCTCTCAGAATGGGCTGGAATGATGATTGGGCAGCGGATTTGAACCAAACTAAGGTATGCGCGCTTTGTGATTACCGCTACCGGAATAGGCTTCACAATAGTGTTATTGGACAATCAATAAATTCCTTTGACCCAGCTTATCGAGTTATTTTAAGTTAGGATGTTGAGCATCTTCCATTATGGTAATTTTTTTTTTAAGAAGGAAATGCATTATACAGTTCTTCAGAGACAAATGTCGTGATTTCATTTAATGATCGTCCTGCTATTGTTACATAAAATGCAAGTGCCTGGCAAAAATAAGTAGTTGCAGGGTAGCAAACAAAAAGATCAGAAATCACAGGTTATAACACAATGATCAGGTTTCGTTAAAGTTATTATGCTGGCATTTGGAGATGTGGTACTTTCTGCAAGTGTGAGGAAAGCAAAGGAAGAAGCTGGAAAGTTTACAAGGAAAGGTTCACCCCACCAAAGCACCAACACTTCACCGTGCGCCGCTGGCTTGATTAACATAATTAAGGCAAGTACAGAAACTTGGGATTATCAATGCTGGTTCCTCTGTACAAACAATCAGTAGAGCGGCATGCACTTGTCTCGTTAAGGGATGAGTTATGGCTTTGGGCATATTAACTTAGGGCTCCGCTCCTTCCCTAAGGCAGAACTTGGGTTATCAAATGATATAGTGGGCAAAAAGATAAACGCAGTGCACGTGGTAAAAATAAAATAGATGGCATCATCACATGGATCAGAGACATGATTGTCCATTGATATTTCCAGCAAAAGATCAGAAATTAACCACCACCAAGAGAAACTCTGCTATTGCGGTTCTGATTGTTTTTTAGAGAGAGAGAGAGAGAGAGAGAGAGAGATGTAGTTCATAAAGCCTACAATTGTAACAAGAAAACGAAGCTTTTGAGATCCCAAAATACATCACCATTCCACAAACACCCAGGTTCTTTCTTTCAATCCTAAAAGTTTACTTGATCTTCTTCTTGGGCCTCAGCTGTAATTAAAGAAATCAATCAGCATATTCATTATTAGATGATATACCAAAAATACATCATTTGAAACATAAACACCTTACAACACACAGCCAACATACTCTATAAGTTTGGATGGGGAGAAAAGTGGGGAGAAATAAAAGGAAAATGAATGCTAGATTAAAAAAACTTCAATAAATTAAAGGTACTATTTTTTAGAAGTTTTCTTCCATAATTTTCTTTCACACCCCCCTAATTTTCTCTCCATCCAAACATAAAAGATAACAGTAATTCAAAATGGCATACCTGGTTGCTGTGTCCACATTTCTTCTTCCTGCAGTTGACAGCACGGGGGTGCAAGCGAGCATAACATCTGCAAAACAAAATGTGATATGATCATGTCAACAAAATCACAATCCTTCCTGGCATTCATTGAACCATAATCTTATCATGAAAGCACTTGATGATTGTTAAAACTGTGAACTGAGTGGCCCAAATGAGCATTAAAAAAGCAGGGAACTGCATAAAACTGTTAATTATATAGCAATTACTTTCCAACAGCCACACCCCCAGCCCTATTCTACATAAAAAAACTGACTTCATAACAGTTATAAATTCAACAGATATTTCGCTTGTAATAAACAAAATTTATCATTGCAGCTTGTAATATATCATTGGTTTCAAAGATATAATCATACTTCCACCAATAACATTGTACTCCTTTTGGTCTTTAATATAAGACATATTTAAGGAGTTGTTCTTCATTCAAAATTCCTAAATATAAGACATAATTTTCATATTTGTCAATCTTTTCTTAATTTACTCCTATTAATAATCTAATAATCAAGGAGAAGAGAAAATAAGAGAATTAAGGAAGATAGTTAATCAAATACTCAACTCATTGACCAAGGTGTTTTGGAAGACATGTGTCATGTTAAAATACTCAACTCATTTTCTTAATTTAATCAAATTAGGTAAACAAATCTTATATTAAGTAGGCAGTCTATGTTATATCCTGAGAGTACCAATGTGATAGTTAAGCTCATTTGTCAAGAAAAAGGATTATGCTGGGAAATTCAACATAAAAAAGCAGCACATAATCCATAGAATGACAACAACATTGAACACTGACATAACAAATTTGCACGATCCTTAAATAAATACTGTAATAAGAAAGCCCGCCAAAAGTCTAAAAGCTATACTGAGCGAACTTACTTGCGGCATATCATCTTGTCCTGATTGTATTTCCTGGCCAATGCCATCAAAGATGGCTCGATGATACCACCACGAAGCCTTAAAACAAGATGCAATGTCGACTCTGTAAAATAGAGCAACCGTCAAATTAGACTCACAAGTCAGACTGGAGTTCCCATATATTTCTTCGTATTTCCTGGCAACCCAAACAGTTATAGGAATATTGAAAGAAGAGAGAAGAGAAGCATCCAAATTAATAGACTAACCTTTCTGGATGTTATAATCGGCAAGGGTACGGCCATCCTCCAGTTGCTTCCCAGCAAAAATCAATCTCTGCTGATCCGGTGGGATGCCTGGACACCGACGTATAAGTCAAGACCAGAAGCCATTCATAAATAAAAAAGAGAATCACACCCAATTTTATACTTCGGGGATATACGGAGAAACACACCTTCCTTGTCCTGAATCTTAGCCTTCACATTATCAATGGTATCACTGGACTCAACCTCGAGGGTGATGGTCTTCCCTGTTAAGGTTTTGACGAAGATCTGCATTTTCTTCGATTTTCTTTATCCTTCCCCTATCAACTTACACCGAAGGCGTTCCGGTGTTTGAGGCCGCTAATGCGGAGCTGCTCCTGCACACCAATTTTTAGGTTAGGGTTTCTTTGGGGGTGCGCACTTGTGCTTTGGGGCCAATCACTTTGTTTTTTGCTTCCAAAAAAAAAAATCACTATTGTTCTTGGGATTTAATTTTATTTTAAGGGAAAATTATAGTTTGGTCATAAGGAAAGAAATTTACGAGTAAATGATCTCGTGAAATGGCATAATTACAATAAAGTTATATAAAATTGTCAGTGAAATTCATAAAATTATTAATAACAACTTGAAGCTTAGAGTTATCAACTAAAACTTCATTATAATTATGCGATTTCACGAGATTAATTGATCGTCAATTCCCTTCTTTGAGACCAAATCACAATTTTCTCTTATTTTAACTCATACTGTATTCCAGCATTAAAAATTCGAAAAGTTTATATATATATATATATAGCCCATGTAAGTAGTTTGATATAATGATTTGAAGTCGTTTTTAAATTGTAATATTGAAAGTATTTTTTACTTAATTTTTTTATATTGAAATATGACAATTTAAAAACCTATATATCAATAAATTTCAAATTATCACATATTCACATTTTTTTTATACAAATAGAGGGGAAGCTCTCAACCTATCTCATTATTCAAATCTGGATGTGGCATAATATCACGACTCATGATTCTTGTCAGATCCCAAACAGAGAGGAAAAATGATGATAATCAAGCATAATGCCTAGCACTTGTTTTGCTACAGCTGCCATATTAGCTTCCTTTGAAATATGTTGAATGTCTACTTCCCATTCACAACTCAACATAATTCTAATTTCTCTCAGCAAATCTGCATCTGGGTGAGCTGTTGAAGGAGGATTTTTTAGCAGATAAATAATTGTTGTCGCATTAGTTTCCATAATCAGCCTACATAGCCTAGAGTCCCAGCACATTCAAAATGAAAAGGGCAAGCGAATCACTCAAGAGAGGGTGAATTGGGTGTTTAAAAATTTTGTCGAAAGGTTAAAACACAAGAGTTTATACTGGTTCGGTTCAACTCCTGACCTACATCCAGTTCTTAGTCACCGCTGAGTTCAATTATTCTCTAAGATTTAAAATGGGCTCTTGGTGCTACAATACAGACTCGATTGACTCTTAAGGATCACTCTCCCTTACAAAGCTCAATTCAAGTCCCCTACTCAAGGTTTCCAACCAACCTAAAGTATCTCACAAGTAGACAGTTGATAAACAATTAATACTCTCTCAAAATAGATGAATAATAAACACTAAAGCTTATACTAGAATTAATGTCAGAATAAATGCAACATACTCAAGAAATTAATGAGTCTTATGAATAGCTCAATAGTTGTTGTTTCGTCATTAATGTCATTGTATTTATGGCCGAGGAAATATGTTTGTTGATGTGTCCTTTGGACATTGAATTGTAGTCATTGACATTCCTTTATTCCTCATATCAGTTTTTCACTGGAGAAATTCCTTCTCGGTCATAAATATGTCCGTTGAGGTTGTTGACGAAGAGGAATGTAGACTTTATCTATTTTGAGTAATGTGCATTTAATAATTTTGACACTTTCTTCACTTTAGTTAATTTGTATTTTA